>VDFB02344109.1:0-61805 GCA_007258455.2 Sequoia sempervirens
TTTCTATTTCATTCTCTATAAGAAGGATTTCAAGGCTAGAAAAGGAGAGAGGAAGTTAGAAATTTTTTGTCGAGTCTAGGTCAAGTTGCAGAGCAACTTGTAAAGTTTGATGGTTTCAGGAAGGATGCAATTTAGGTTTTGAGTCATTCTATTGTAGGTATTAGGCTCATGAGGATTTAATGTTGTCTAAAAGTACTAGCATTTGAGTTAACAAGATAAATTCAAGCTCATGTATCTCCATTATACTTGCATATCTAAACCTTTAATAAAATAACCAAGGGTTGTTTTATCCATCTCACTATTGTGGTGTGTGTGATCCTTATTTTGGCTTTAATTCAAAGAATTAATTAAAATGCTTGAATGGGATTATAGGCATATATGTACTATGTAAGGATTTGGTAAGTAGTATTGAGTTAGAATACATACTGATGAGATTGTAATGCATTTTCATCAAGGATTTCATATGTTATGTGTTAAATATTTCATATACCCTTAGATGCTTATAAATTTGATTCCTCCCCAACAAATATATGGCACTGGTCTAAGTTCCAATTACCCATATGATTTAGTAGTTGTTTGTCTTTTCCTAGCGCTTTCTACAAACTGCAAATCAATGACTATTTTATACTATCTTGTGTTGTAGCTATCTTATGCTCTAGGTAGTTGATATTACTGAGGAACAACCAATTTATTTGAGTATTATCCTACCATGTTGAGCTATTAAGTGAGATTATCTGCTATTGTTAATGTTGTTTATGATAACAGTGCAGAGGTTGTAAACACATTAAGGGATCACCCTTTTGGGTCTTGCAGATTCTGAAGTGTAGGAGGCTTCTTTAAGTCCTCATCAATTGGTTCATGTCCTTCGAGCTGCCCTTGATTGGAATTGGCACTTCCATAAGTAGATTAGAAGACTAAACTGGTTACAGTGTAAAAAGTAAGCAAGAATATGGTGACTCCACTAGGGAACTAGCTTTAATATTTCTTGTGAGTGTGTTAGTTGTCAATTTTGCATAGAGTTGTCATAGTATTTCAGTGGTTTGAAGGTTGATCCTAAAATTCTTTGTTAATTCTCTCCACTTCTTCTATAAAGCACTTTTGTGTGTTGATAGTGCGAGGTTCCAAAGGTTTCCGTTCCCCACCACGTGACTTTAAGTATTTGGTATTCCCAAGCTGATTGGTTGGCGACTCTAAAGTCTCTACACCAGTGTGCATTTTATTGTAAAATGTTTATTATAAGTGAAAAGGACTTTTGGACAAGTACAAAGAATGAAGAATACCAGGTCATTCATGAAGAATCATCCTAAACAAAAATTGGATGGTGGACTTCCCAAAATGAAGAAAAGGGACTGGATAAAGAAAATACCAGAATCTAGTAATGTTGCTTCCACATCACATGACCCTATACACCAAGGTACAAGTAAGATTTTACACTGTATCTCTGAAAATATTGAAGAGGTGTCTAGAAGTTCAGTGTCTAGAAGTTCAGATTCAAATAGTTGTGAATTTTTTTATGCACTATTTAATACACAAGTTCAAGAAGATGTGGCATGTCAAAATAAAGGAGGTGTTAGTGTCAAATATGTTGAAAAGAGAAGAGGCAGGAGTAGAAGTTGAAGCCATCATAGAGAATGCACCAGTGATGTGCCTCCTCCTCCTACTAAAAATGATGTAAACTCTTTATTGACTGAGCATGTACTAAAAGAGGTCAATTTAATAGACCTAAGTGATACATCAAGTTCTGATGTGACTTTTCCTTACTCGGACGATGTTTTTGGAGACATTAATTCTTTTAGGTGGGAAATCCAAAAGCAACATAATCTCAGGAGGAAAGGAGAAGAAGAAAGAGAAGTAGAGTTGAGAAATGTTGTGATTGAAAGGGATAGGTTAATGAGATAGTTGAAAAGCATGAAGTTCCTGAACTAGCAAGAGCCTAAACCAAGTATTGAGGGTCTAGTTGTACAGAAGATTGCTAATAGAGGAATAAAGCATGTGTTTAAAGAAAACCCAATAGGCCACATTGATGTCCAACCCAAACCTGTTGACCCAAAACCCTCAAATCATCTTAAGTCTCAATTGAATAAGCATGTCTTAGATAAGGGAAAGAAAAAGTTTGAGGGGATTAAAATAAATGAGAAAGTAATTCCCCATTCTACTCAACAAGATATTCAACCACAAGTGTAATTGAAAATAGAATCTACCCTAGAAAAGGCTAAAAGGGAGAATGAAGCTCTAGTAGAAGAGTAGGAGAGAGTAAAAATTGAGGCTGTGAATGTAGAAATGAAGAGAAAATTAAGTTTCTGAAAGATTTTAAACATGGATGAAGCTACACAAGCTGCAACCTCATCAAGTCACCATGATGTTTTAAAGGATGGTCCTAAAACTAATCCAGACCCCACCATAAATAATTCTAGCCTAAAGACTCATGCAAATAAGTCTATAAATCCAAATTAGGATGGTTCTAGAGTACAAGATTTAGGGTCTGGTGTTGATCCTCAGGTGAATAAAGGATTATTTTAGTGACAACCTATACAGTTGGAAAGTTATAGGCCATTATTCTTTGATGGTATCCCTAGTTATCCAAATCCTTTCCCTGCTGACTTGAGAAAAAAGATGAATAAGTTTGTTGGAAATAATGTTCTAACAACAGAGGAACACTTGAAATATTTTATGGATATGCTGAATGATTATGAGGTAGAACATGAAGATGTTGTAATGAAATTTCTTGTACAATATCTGGTAGAAGATGAGAGGGATTGCTATAGAGGTCTACCTAATGCTAGTATTGGTTCATGGGATGAGTTTGAAAAGTGTTTCAAAGAGAAGTAGGGTGATAAAACTAATGCTAGTTTTATGTTAAATGAATTTAATAACATGTCAACAAGTCATTGAATGAGAGTGTGACAAAGTTTAATTTAAAATTTCAGAAAGCAATGTATAAATTGCTTCATGTTTTAAGGCTTGATGAAAAATGTGTGTTTAACTACATATTTCAATGCTTTTGATGCTAAAATGACATATCTCCTCAGAGATAAGGACCCTCAGACTATGAGGGATACATTTAGGGTGGCTATAAATATTGATAGTAATAGAAGAGCTTCTAGGAAGTATGGTAGGAGAGAAAAACCTACACTTTTAAAAAATCCTAAGAATAAGACTGAGAAGATTCCGACCGCAAAGCCTAAGGATGATGAAAAGTGGGAAAATGTTTATAATACTCTGAAAGACATAAAGAAAATTGTTGCTAAGCAAGAGAAGGGTATAGGAATTGAAAGGAAACCCTATAATAGAAATGATAGGCCACTTAGATTGCAAAATTATCCTTATAATAAAAATTGGAAAGATGGAAAACCAATCTTTCCTAGCCAAAATCCTAAAAAAAATAAGCATATGCTAGACCCCTTGTAGAAACATTCAGTGAATCTAGTGGCATATAGACCATGCTATGAGGTGTGTGAATACCCCCATGATCAAAATTATTGTGGTATTCCTCAATTGCTTGTTACTAAAAAAGGGGAAGAGGATGTCCACAATAAAACATCGAAATGTGAGAAGGATAATGTAGATGTTTGTATGGCCAAATCATATGTTGATAAGGCAGAATATTCTTTTGATGATGAAATAGAGGAAGATGATCTGGATAATCAGAGGTAGAGAACCGAGATTTATCATCAACAAATCTTTTTTGATGAGGAAGGTGATTTTGCTCATAATTCTCACAATATGGAATAAGCTGAAGATTCAGTGTCCTCGAGGAGACCGTCAGAAGAAGAGATTTCAAGATTGACTGAAGAAATGGCTGCTAAAATGAGAGGTTCACTTGAATTGAGAAATAGAATTGTGCGTAGTGAATATGGTAAACTTGATGGCCTATTTATTAAATAACAAAAGGACAAAAATAGAGGTGTTAAGGTTGACAACAAAAAACATGTAAAATTAAAAGAGGTTAAGAATGATAAGCCTTGGACAAAACGGAATAAGACCCCAAAGCCTCAAGAAGATGTGACTTTGCCACTGGTGAAGACCAAGGTGATTACCAAGGTAGTTGAACCTGTTGCAAAGGATAAGAAGCAAAGGAAGCTAGGAGGAGGTAATCAATAGGAGAAAAAGGAAAATGATGAAGGTATTGTGGATGCTATATCTGCATTTTTGGCTCAAAACAAACAAACATAAGTTGTTAGTCGAATCAAGCAAATACTTAAGATAGAGCATCCTTATGAGATAATTGATCATACTAAAATATGCAAGCTAAATAGAACAAAGATAATTAAATGCAAGAACATAAAATCATGACCAAACCCTATCCCATAATGGATTGGTGCTTCTATGGAAAGAATCCCTTTCCCAATCCTTTGTTAAGCTTGATGTTAAGATGCTATGAAGATGGAGTGGATGGGAAAAACCAATTCTCAGTTTAACAGAGTGACTTTGCAAGAGATTTTGGAGGATTTGAACAATAGAGGGGACCTCTATTTATGGCCAAAAGTGATAAAAGAATGCCAAACATTGAGGATGTGGGACTAAAGATAAGCCAATGAAAAGAGGCCACTTGTCAACTTGTGATAGGTTGGAGGATGAGCACATTATGTTTAATGTGCCAAAGATTTTAAAATTGTGAATTAAATGTTGAGTGGGGGACATGAAAGAGACATGTAAATTTAAAATTGTGAAAATGTTGAGTGGGGGACATGAAAGAGACATGTAAGTTTAAAATTGTGAAAATGTTGAGTGGGGGACATGTAAGAATTATTAAATTCCTTGTTGGATGTACATTTCAACTTGCCTTTTGAATTCAAACTTGAGGGAATATTCCTCAAAGATTCCATGTTGAAAGAAAATAAGGATTTTAATAAATCAATAAATTGATTTATTGGTGCAAGTGGGAAAAGCTAGAGGATGTGACATGCATTAGATTAGATGAATCAAGATTATATTAGCTTAGGTGATGATTAGATGCTATTGACCAATTTGACTTGATTTAGGGATTTATATCAAATCAAAGGGAGATGAAAGGTGATAAATATTTAGTTAAATAAATATTTGATTTATTTAGCTAAGGGGGATAATGATAGGATCAAATTAAATAAAGTTAATTTATTTAATTTTAGATGGACAATCTTTAGAGATTAAATCAATTAAACCTAGTTTATTTAATTGATGGGTGAATATGTTAGTTAGATATGTATGATGTCAATTTTGCGTGTCTACATTTTTCCCCTCTTTGAAGTAATGTACTTGCTGCATTGGTTCAAAGAATAAACTTGCTACGATCAAAATTGAATTATTTTCTAATTTTCTTGGATGCCCTAGCAAAAAGTACACTGTTACATTCCCCCTCGAGAGATCAAGCGAAAAGATTCAATTTGAGGGTCGATCTCATGATAAAGAGGTTCAAATGGATGGTATGGATGATGATGCAATGTATGTGAGATGGATGATATGATAATGCCTATATGATTTGGAATGAATGTTTTATGTAGATTCTTAGACTAACAGATCTATATTATAATGATGATGCAAATGCAATGCATGTGAATGAATGAATGATATTTGGTATGCTAACAGTTTTGTGGATGCAGGATGGATGCATGATGGATGCATTGATGGTGTTATGTTGGTGCAGAAAATAAGAGATTAGATGATGGGAAGAGGATCCAACAAGTCCATGATCTAAAGAAACTTTATTAGAGATGTTGATGATTCACTTATCAAGGATTGGGATTTTAAAAGGGATACTTACCTTATGTTTGATAATACACATAGATACGATGCATAAAGGTATAAAGAACTAGGATGGCATTGTACCTAGTGCGATGGTCTTTGACTCAACAAACAGATAGGAGTATTCTTGTTCACACTTGACATACAGAAACCTTGCTAGGACGTACCTAACAAAGCAAGTATTCACCAAGTTATTTTACATGAATGTCCAACAAGCACAATAGACAAAAGATAATAATTGTTTCCCCATTTCTATCTCTCTAATTCCTTCATTTGGATATCATCGAGAGGTCCTTGGAATGAGTGCAATAAGATAAATCAAAAGAAAAGATCAAGTACGCAAACAAGCCAATGTTCTTCATACCTTCAGGGAAATGGATTTTTTTAGATAGGATAAAAATCCAAAGTGATATCCAAAATGATTCCCATTGTTGGAATGATATATCCTAGGACATGCATTGTATAGGATGATGATGGGTTGATAAGTTGATTGATAGGTTGTTGATACAAGGTTGATTGACATGTTTGAGAATGATCAAGAGTTTCATTTTGTGTTTAAAGGTTTGTTGCTTCGATTTTGATTTTGTGATTGAAGTTCACTTTTGCTGATTGTTGTGGTTGTTTCTGTTTGTTTTGCCAAAGGATGAAGGTGATGATTAGTTTATTATGGATGATTGATTATTTTGAGTGAAAGTGAGATGGGGATGGATGGGATTTTTTTTAATATTTGGATTTTTTTTTAATTTTTTTGAAATGTTTTGAGGCTATTTTTGGATTTTCACATGATATTACAAATGTTTTTATTTTTGATTTTTTTGACTGTTTTTGGATTTTAATGTTTTTGAATGTTTTTGTGATTTTTTGCATCTCAAGGGCTAATCAAAGATTAGCCTTTCCTATGTTTAAGCTCAGAGACAATGTAGTTCAAATTCCATGTTTTTTGATATTTTTTAATTTTTTTGATTGTTTTTCAATTTTGATATGTTTTGAATATTTTTGAATTTTTTGATTTTCTAATGTTTTTGAATTTTTCACATGATTTTGACATTTTGGATAAGGATGTATGTGATGATATCAGTGATTTCTTTTGGGATTTTGTTGAAAACCAAGCTAATGTTGATTGATCAAACTGATGTATTGATGATGAAGATATCATTGTTGATGATACACAACAATGCAAGGATTGATTGATCAGGATTAATGATGATAACAATGTTGAGGATGCACAACAATGCAAGGATTGATTGATCGAGATTGATGATTATAACATTATTGAGGATGTACAACAATGCAAGGATTGATTGATCGAGATTGAAAATGATAACATTGTTGAGGATATACACAACAATGCAAGGATAGTGTCAAGAAACACAAGGATATCCTGAGATGATTTTTTGGTTGGATTTGATTGATCATGATTGATGAAGCTTGATTTGGAACAAAATTTGTTTGAATGATTTGATGTGACGTCGACATGCAAATTAGATACAACTGATAGCGATTATTTGGATTGATGTTCGATTGAAAATAACACTTGATAAGGAACATCTTTTTGTCAAAATATGCCATGGGCTATTGATTTGGATTTTGGATCACAATTGTTTGACCAATTTGATTTCATGTTTACCAATGTTCGGATCACCATATAAGTTGGAGGATATAGATCAATTTTAATTCTCGAAGCAAGATGTAAATATCTTCCCCCAGTGTCTAACAATGTATGGAATGTCATGGATGGATACTCAGATAGTTGTATGGGTGGATGTATATGGTTTATCTTGCGATAAGAAAAGGTGTTCGGATAAAGAATATGCTCATTTGGATAATGTTTCATGGCTCAGATAATGTTGCATAGGATAGGATCAATGAAAACAATCCATGTCAAGATGTTTTATCATAAGCAAAAGCAAAGTGTGCACCAAAATTTATCAAGATCAAGACGACTCAAACTATGGATGCAGATGGATGAAAATGGATTGGAAAAATGGCTCATGGATGTGTAAGGAAAGCAGAGGTACAGAAACACTTTCCTAATGTCAAAAACACAGGGAAGAATGTAGACAATACTTTTAATTTTTCTAATTACGATTCAATTAAGACACACATGAAATATTTACAGAAATAGAACAAATACATAAAGAATAATGAACACTAGATTTATGTGAGAAAACCCTATCAAGAAAAAACCCACCACACCAAGTTGAATCTCTTTGTATTTCAGTAATGAACAAATTACATACAATGTAGAGATACAACTCTCTGGTATTAGTTTATAGTAGCTTCATTCATTGTTCATCCAGTTACAAAAAAATACTCTCAAGAATGGGATTCATTAAACTCTAATTTCATTCTCAGAATTGATCTTCTTTTATCTTATCACATTCTAATTTTTATCTTCTATGCATCCTTATCTGCCATTGTCCCATCGTAGAAAGTTTCCTCTCATTGCAAACTTTTCCTTGCATGTAGTTCAACTCCAGCATTGCAACTGTTGCAAAAATCCAACCACCAACCATTTGAATTTCGCTTGCTTTGATTGGTCCATGAGGCTCCACATAGGATGGTCAATCAGTCAAAGGAAACATTCAACATTTTTGGCATGTTGGTGAGACACTAACCGTGTCTCCCCGATGCTACAAAATTTTCATATCGATATCACCAAGAGTCTCAACAGTCGGCAAGACGATATAATGAAAGCCACAAGTCATATCGATCTCAAGAATGCCATCAACAAGACTACCATAGATCTCCAAGACCTCATATCGAGTCTTCATGTTATTCCGAGTGCATTCACCAGTCGGCAAGACTCAGTGCTTTTGCCAGGACTTCATACCGAGGTCCTAAGTCATATCAAAACATTAGCGTTTGCATCGGCACCCATCTATCACTAAGACATTCAATTGTCACCAAGAGGTTTCACCGAGATCTCTTATGTTTCACTGACACACCTAATAGTTGGCAATACATTCATCTTTCACCGAGACTTCACTCTGAGCACAACCAAGTCTTCCCAAGTTGGCAAGACTTATGTCTTTCACTGAGACCTTTCACCAAGCTCCCATGTCTTACCGAGTTGGCAAGACATTTGACCTTTGCCAAGACTTCATACCGATCACCTTAAGCTACTCCAATACCTCTAGTTGTGTCCTCGTCGGCGTGACCTTCCTTCATTTCCAAGACTTCTCCCAGTGACCCTTGTGTTACCATGATAGCCAAATGCTATCGGTGAGAATTTCACTAGTCACTGGGACTTCTCCCCGTGACCCTTGTGTCTTCTCGATGCCTGATAAGAGCATTCTATCGGTGAGAGGTTCCCACTCGACAAAAGGTCACACTGAACACTTCTTGTCACAGCAATAGACTCCATTCAAAAAGAAATCAACTCTGTCTCAGCAACATGAACATATCAAACAGATTTAGAATAGTTAGTTGGCCAGACATGAGTAATGTCTCAATGACTTTTCCCTCTAGGAGTTACATGTTAGTAAGAATTGAGGCACATATTCAAACAAGATGACTGGATTTATTATGGATAGAATAAGATGCTTTCATTTGAACTGGCAGATGTAGATGCTCGATTCTACACATGACGCCTATTTTCCAGGTTTTCATCATGGTCTTGCCCAAAGCGCCACACATGCAGTTTTCACTAGAGGACGATTTTTGTCTTTACTATTTTCAATCCTTTTTATGATTTTTTTTTTTGGATTTTCATATTTTTTTATTTTTGCAAAAGATTTTAAGCTCATGCTGAATCACAAGGTGTTTCTAATGCAAATGCCCCTATCATAATGTGCCATCGATATCCTGGTTGAAGAAGTTGCTTTGCTAAGATGCATGCACTTGAATACAACTTTTGAGATTCTTGATCTACTTCGTCGATACTAGAGTTAACTTTGTCTTTGTGCACAGATCATGATAGGGTACCTTCAGAATCCTTATGATGAAGGGTCATTGCCAATACATGGTCAATTTGAGAATTGGATATCATGTGTGGAGGCATGGATGGAGTATGGTTAGGGATAGAAGATGGATTGGTTGATAGTTTGGAACCTTTGACTCTCCAAACTTGGGAAGATGAGAAATGATGGGTTGATACAGAAGTGTGCATGGAATTAGGACCAACTGCTTGATACACTTTGTACGTTGCTTGAAAAGCCTACTTTTTCTTTTGTGTAAATCTTTGATGGATACTTTTCCCTTTTTTATTTTTCCCCATAGTTTCTTTGACTGATGGAGTTTGATAGCGATGATCTTTCTTTGTATTCTTTGGTATCCATGTGTATTTGATTTGTCCATTATGCTTCTCAAATTCTTTTTCTTTGATAACATTCTTCATACTTTGATTCAAATCTTTCTTTTGATTCATTGATGGGGTGATGGGTGGATGAAGATTCATGACGTGGGTGGTTGTAGTATTGGAAATGGTTTCACCATAAAGATTCTTCATGCCCCCTATGTTGACATTTTCTTGAGACAAAGTTGTCCCTAGTATGGTGGTAGTGGCACCTTCCTTCCTTGATTCTACTTGTTTTGATATGTCTTGTTCAATAAACATTCTCTAACAAATGACCACTGCAGATGATGTTATTTTGATTGGATTCTTTGCTAACTCTGGAATATCTTGTTCTAACTGACCTACTTCCTTGAGTGGATAATGTTGGATATCTTCATACATGATGTCTTCAATCTGGATTTTGTATATATCTGATTGTACTATTGACAACTCTATTTGACTATATGAATCAATAACCTACTCTTTTTGTGTAACAATGTTAGGAATAAAGGGATTCTATTTTGAATCAAGATCATCTACGTGTCCATCCATAGAAAGTATCTCATGAGTAGATGGAGGAGTATGTGCTATGTGGATGTGATCATCATTTGTGACATCTTGCATAGATAGGACAGTGTTCATTACATAATTATAGTATCCTGGAGATATGAATTCTTGATCTTGATTAATTTCTGAGTTGCTTTTGACATGCTTTGGATCAAGTTCTTGACATGGGTCAAATTCAAAGGATGGATTGCTTATAAAGGGTTCTTGGATGCCATCATTAGACATAGGAAGTGGATCAATATCTTCTTAATCTTTGAGTGGACTTAGATCAAGTGTCAAGTTGAGGATTCTTTCGACATCTGTAACCAAGAGGTCAAAGGGTGTTAACATGTCTTGGAAAGGACCATTGCTAGACTTTAGTTAAAGATTTTGATCATGCTTTGGAATAAACTTTTGAGATATATCCTCTAACTCATAAGGCAATGTAGAGACATTTTTAATATGATCATAGGTCAACGGATTGTGCATAATGTCAATAGGATCAAATAATCCTAACACTACTTGAAATAGATCACTAAAAAATGGCTCTTGATGTATGGTGAGTTGATCATCAATTAGGGTGGAAACATCTTCAAGGTGCTCATCAATGGAGAGATCTTGAGCATATTTTTCAACAATTGTGGTAGAGAGATTGTGAATCTCTTCAACCATAGGGTCAAGTGATGTTGACATTTCTTGAATTAGATCATTGTTGGGTATTGTTGGTGGATTTTGATCATGATTGAGAAGTGTCTCTTAACATATGTTTATTTGATCTTCAAACGAGGTAGAAACATCTTCAATGTCCTCTTTGATGGATAGATCTAGATCATCGCTTTTAGTAATTGTGGTGGGGAGATTGTCAATACTATCACTAGTGGTTGAATGTTCATTGTTATCCCCAATAGTTATCATTTTTCATGTGTGTTCTTGTGTTTGATGGGTATATTGAGAGGCTTGGGTAGCTTGAGAGGCTTGTTGCACTTTTTGAGCTTGTGTTACATTTTGCATGGCTAGATATTGTTGGATGGCCTTTTGGTAGGCCTGGTGAGCTTTTAGCACAATGTTATATTGTCTTGCTATGTTTGGTTTTGGTGGTAGTGGTGGTGGATTTGGAATTGTGTTGGATGTAGTGATGAGTGGTTGAGATATTTTTGGAGTGATCATGAGGGTTTGAGATATGATGGGCATGATAGTGGTGGTTGGAATAATTGAAGTGATAGTGATGGTTGGATTGACTATGGTGATAGGTCCTTGGGAGACCATATTTTGATTTGGGATCAATGTTGTTTGATTAGATACCATCTGTTGGTGCGATGCTGATGGTAGATTCAAAGGTTTTGATGTGATGGCTTGATTGGTGTTAGCTGGATTAATTTGGATGGAGTGATTGGTGCTAGATAAAGGGGGAAGCCCTAAACCAAGGAATGATGTTGATATGGATAATGGTGGTGGAGATGTCCCTTGGCATAATGACTCAACTATTTTGGTAGGTGTAGCAATTTGATCTTGCCAAATTTGATCCTGATTTTGAATTTGACTCCCTTGATTTGGATTTTGTTCAATTAGATTTGGGATGTAAACTAGTTTTGTTTGAATGGGATCATGGAAAAATTGATTTTTGACAATGTTCTGATTTGGGATGATGTTCATTTTGGCATGATAGGTTGAAATTGAACATTGTTGGTGTTGGGAACCACATTGCCTTGTTTTAGGTAACTTTTATTTTACATGGTGTTACCTTGACTTAGATTAATACATCGATTTGTTGACATGTTGTTTGGAATTTCAAAAAAAATTGTATGATTCACAAACATATTTATCCCAAAGTTTTTTGGATTCATGTTTGGAAAACTTGTACTTGGTACATTCTCATTTCGCATGTAGGGATTTGGTGGGATAATGTTGTTCATTTGAAGACTCATGCATTGATTGTTTGGTGGATAGACTTGTAAGTTTTTACTTTGAATTAAATCTACCATCGAAAAAGGTGTTCCAAAATTTTGACTAGTCATACTCTCATTTTTTGTAACATTGATGTGATTAGGAAGCAACGATCCCATGTATAGGTTGTATAAATATGAATGTTGATAATCAATCGGCATTGTAAGGATTTGAAAGTTTAGTTGATTTGGATTACTCATGATGTATGGATCAAGTTTGTATTCCATGTTCCTCTTGTGTTTTGACCTTGTTGTAAAAGTGACCTCTAAGGTTCTTAGGACTAATGACGAGATGAAGGATGAAAGGGGTGAATGATATGGGTGCTGAATTTTTAGGAACTTTGGATTAATGCTAGAATTTGGGATTTGATTTTGATTGGTTTGATTGGATTTGGATAATGGACTTGTAAACCCTAAGATGTTAGATGTTATCTTAGGATGAACTTGTTCAAAGGGGTTCTAATTTAACTAGAGGTATGAGAAAGGATGCATTCCCATACTCTTAACTAAACAAGGTGATTTTTATTTTGATGATTTACCCAAGTCTAGGATGATGTTTCTGAAAGCTCTAAACTAGTTTGGTGGGATGGGTTTTGATAGATGTTTGGAATGGGTGAAATTTTTGGTTTGATCCTAAATGAACCTAGGAAGGACTTGTTAATACCAAGATAGTGAAGAACAGACCTTTCTCTAAAAGTAGTTCAAAACCAAAAGACCAATGTTTGCATGAAAACCATATGACCAAAAGATGCCAAGCACATGCGTGGGGTCCAATTGATTCAATCTTTACTTAATGGATTCTTTTTATCACAAACACTTCTAGCTTAGGTTTTCAATTAAATGTCCAATGTCCTAATTTTCTTTCATCCCACAAAATGCATTATGCAGAAATCAGGGAAATCAAGGAAAAGGTTTCCTAATGTTGACCTTAGTAGGAGAAAATTGAGATGAGCCTCTAAGGATACGAATCCCAAGGGAAAGCAATAACATGTGAATTTGTTCACGGATATTTTCTTCTCCTAAAGGGTTTGAGATTTGATGCTCATGTTGAATGTTGGTTTTCCAATGTTTTTCGATCAAAAGCACTGTGTTTTCAAACTGACTCACAAGAAATATAACATCCTAGCTCAATTGGTACGTTTTTCTTGGTGGGATTGCCTCATGCCCTTCGTAGTAGAGGAGATGAGTTTACATGAAAACAAGGAAAAAATATAAAGGTATGCTAAGAATGAACTCTTAACCTCTATATTTCAACCAAGATCAGACATGGCAAGTAATTATGGATCCATCTCGTTAGAATCAACCGCGTGATATTGGTGTTTACTCCAATACCCACATTTATATCCCAACTAGAAATACTCTTGGCTTTAGAGTGTTACCGGTTGATTCGTTCCCTTGGGTGAGTACTTTTTCCCAAATGCAAGCCCTCTAAGATAGACAAAAGCAACTAAACTTATTCATAGTTTGATCGACCCTTGTTTAGAAACAAAAGGAGAACACATGCAATAAGCTCACTCACGCTCGCACAAGATTTTGTTCAATTTTAAACCCAAAATAAAGTGTGTGGGTAATTAATTTACACAATTTAATGTCACCAAAAGCCTTTTGATTCTCAAGATCGTTGTGAGGCATGAGAGAAGTGCATGCATCCTTTTAATGACATTACTTTGTGTAAGTAATTACAAGACATTTAAAGAAGCATTTGTTCATTTTAGATCCACATAGCAATGATTTGATTCTTTTTAGTGCACGAAAATGAAGTGTGAAGTTGATTTGCTCAATTTTAGCCCAAAAGTAAAGTTTAGTCAGTTTCTAAGGTTCAATTTTAGCCCAACTTTTGAAAATAACAAATCAGTGATTGATTTTAATCCAAATTGAAAGTGAGTCGTCTTAGAGCAAAAAATGAGAGCAACAAATGGATGTTTCAGGTTATCAAATTAAGCATTAAAGAATGCTTTCTTCAATTATCCAACTTGAATGTGTTTGATATTTTGATTCTTATGTGAGATAGACCACCATTGTTTCCTTACGCAAACTACAAAAAAAATATATATGTTAGAGCTATATACCATTAGATTTCGAAACCATTTGTAGTACCCCTCCATTTATGCTTATGTTTTTTGCTATATGTTTTCACACTGTTAGACTATGGTACTTTGTTTGGATACTTTGATCACTGGTGTTGAGCGACAGTGGATTTACTCTGTGACATGATGATACAGTGTATTGCGATATTTCATTTTTGTGATGCTTTGATATAAAGTAGATGTCTTCCTTCAGTTGATTATTGCTATGTATATGTTATGATGGACTAACTGCTATTTATTTCGTCAGTCTGATGTGACATGTATTGGTTTGGAGAACGGAATCGCATCACTCACTTGCGAGTGCCCTGTGATGTCTGTGATTTTCTCCGCATGGTGTGCCTGTACAATGGTTTATATATATATATGCATGTTATTGCTTGGTTGTAGGATTTTAGGTACATGACACTTACTCCACCTGGTTACTCAGGTCTGAGCATGTCAAGTCTCAACGGATATGTTGATTGGGAGGTAGTAGTTTGGTTCATCCTAGTCTAGTCTATAACCCGGTCCTAGTACATCGTCTACTTTAGTTTAGAGTCATAGATTGTCTTGTATTTTTTTTTTGGTTTAATTGCTTGAAAGGAAAAACGTCAATTTTAATAATAGTTTATTATGTTTTAATTTACTGTTATTTAAATTAATTTTTAAATGTTGAAGAAATTAGTTTTGTATGTTATTTAATTAATTAATTAGTTTGTTTGGTTAAATGGTTTGATCTTAAAAGATTAAATTTATTTAATTAAATAAATTAATAAATTAAATTAAATTGTTTTAAAATATGTGTGTATAGATCTATTGAAATTTAAATATTATTTGGAAATGGCATATTTTATTAATAAATATATTTGCACTTTAAAATTGTTAATTTTAAATAAATTAATAAAATCATGCAAATCTTGAAAGGCAAGATTGCTGAGAAGTTGTTGAGAAGATATTTTGTACTTCTCGACAAGTGTGCCAATGCATTTATGATTTTTGGTTGAGGGATTTGTTCACGGATATTATTTTGGATCTAGGAAAAATGCAGGAGATTATTCTATTTTTCACAGGAAAATAATTGAGCTCTGTTAAAAAGTTTTCTGTTTATGGTTAATTGGTATTTTGTTGCAAATTTGTGTAAAATCTCTGGTTTGATATTTGGGGTTTTGGTTCTTGGGAAAGGAATTGTGGAAGCTACAGGCAAAGCTCTTCTCTAGTTAGTTTTCTAAAGCAAAGGAACACAGGTATTCTCCTTATGAATTTCATTTTGTTTGTATTTGAAAAAGATTGTCTGAGAAAAGAAAGTTTTAATTTCATTAAAATCTTTGTAACTCTCGAGAAATTTAATATTGTATATTTTCTGAAGTATTTGTAGATTTCCCTTAAATCTCAAATAACTTATTTCTCTGTAGAATTATTTCTCTATAAAATTATTTCTCTGTAGAACTAAACTAGTGTAGGGAAAATTATATGAATAGAAAATGGATTTTAAAATCTATGGGGTAAATTAATTTTTGGATGTAAACTTCTATGCATGATATCTTTTGAAAACCTAGAAGGAATTTGTTATTTCCCCGATTTCCCCACTGAAACTTGTAGAAAATTATTTTATTCTCAGTTATAAAACCCCCTATTGGAATTTAATGTTAATATATATATATATATTTGTACTTGTATTTAAATTCATATATTAAATTGGATTGTGAAAGTTTTTAATTCATAAATATATGAATTTTGTTGAGAAATTGCCATACGGGTCAAAACTGTTAATGCATTTTATTTTTAAAAAATTATAATCGCGTTTTTATTATGGACGTCGTATGGTGGAAGTATTAAAAAAAAAAATAGTGTATTGGGGAGGGCCGAAACCCTCCCCACCCTTTGCTATGGTGGGCGCAGCCACCATGGCTGCGCACAACAGCCAGTGGTTGCTGGGCGCAACCCTAGTAAGGCTACGTCCTCCCACAGGGAGGCTGCTAGGAGCAGCGCGACCTTTTCTTTATTTCGTTTCTTGGCTTTAAAATTTTGATGAAAATTAAAACAATTCTGATTTAATGAAAATGTAAATGTATAAATATATATAATATGTGCTATGTATATTATATATTAAATATAATATATAGTATATATTATATATATATATATATATAATTGTTTATTGGTGTATTTTGTAATTCAGTGATGGTTAAATTGTTAAAAATATATGTATTTATTATTTTATATATATAATTATATGAATTATTTTCATATTTCGTTATATATATATATAAAATATTTAAATATATTTGTTTATTTTTAATTGAGTAATTTATTAAACAATAAGATTTTATTTTTTTAAGGAAAGTTGATTTATAATTAACTGGGTGTTGAGGAAATAAAACATTTAAATGTAGATGAAGAGGAATTTATATTGTTTAATTGTAATAAGGAGTTGAATTTTATAGTTTTGAATTTTATGTCGAATGGAAGATGAATTATGTTTTAGTTGTATAAATTCATACTTCAAACTATTGAATGACTGGATTTAGTATATCCGAACAGTAGACATTTACTTTTCTTGATTTTCTTATAATCGTGTTTCTTTTTGGGAAAATTGGGAAAGTCTTAGTTGTATAAGTCTTCTAGAATGATCTGTATAGTAAGGGTGTATTATTGTTCAAATGTATTTCATGATTTGACTTGGGTTGTGCATGTGTTAGAATATGGTGTTTTGTTACCTGGTTTATGATAATAGTTTTAATGACCGTTGTGTGTGTCATTTATTATTATGTGATTAAATTTTGTACACCTTGTAAACCCTAGTCAGGAAAACTTAGATTCCTTGTTATGTTTAGTGGAGTGGCTCTGTGTAAGGGCCGACACACAAAGTGGTTTCTGAGTAACTTACAAAGAGTTAGTAAGTCAGTGATAACTAAAGAACATAGTAGTTAGAATTAAAAATCTTTAACAAGATGTTTATGCCTCACTTAATGAATCTTGAGCTAGTTTAGTATTGAGTATAAGATGAGAAGGCCTAGAATGGCAAATCAGTGTCTTGTTTCTTCAAAAGACATTCAATTCTGTAATTATTTGCATTGGGGTCGGGTTTCGTAAGAGGTTACCAGGGTAACCCATGTTGGGGGCCGGAACCTAGGAAGAAACACCAGGGTAACCTTTGCTATGTTGTGATGACACTCCACCTAAAATAACAGTCTACCTTGTGTATGTAGTACATTTGATTGTTTTAAATCTGGAAGCAATGTCTAGGTAACCATATTACTATCTCCTAGCATGGGGGGTGGACCTACGTGTACCACATGGTTGGGTGGAACGTGCACCTTACTCCGTTGGGTCCCCAGTTTATGATCATGGAATTGAGAGCTTCATGGATGGAGAGCTCGTACTTGGATACAGATGTACTTTCTTTATTGCATTATTGTAAAACTTGTATTGTAAAACATCCCTCAATTGTTTATGAGGTGAACTTATGTAAATGTAATTGTAACTATTATTGATCTACCTCATCAGATGAATGAGAATTGTAATATCTTATTAAACGCAATGTAAGAAACAAGTTTGTACTTTATATTATCTTGAATGGAATTTTCATATGTTATGCAATATCTATTTTTAATGTTTATGTTAATTCATTATAAGCAATGAGAAATACTAAAGTTGTCTATGGAAACTCAAAGTAGTGTAACATTGCGTAACTTAATGAATGTATGCAACTAATTAACTTAATAATTATACTTTTGAAAAAAAAAATTATTTCACTATTATACACAAATGCAACATTCCTTAGGTTATTATGACGGGGCATTACACCATTGAAAAAAAGAATGATAACCAAATGAATGACAAGAAACCCCCTTTTTGTTTCACTCTACGAAAGAGTGTGACTTTGCACATTCACACTCATTAGCCTTGAGCATAGTATGCTTAAGTCGAGTTAGATAATGAAGTTGCAATTATGATCAAATCTAATGCCAAAGTACTTCTATCGTTCATTCAATGCATGAAATAAAATTCAAATTAGAAGTCAACTTTGAGATTTTCACACTCAAAAAAGAAATAATGGCATTTACTGCCGCTCCAAACATGACCTTGATCAGACCTTTGCAGGCCACATTAAATATCACATAATTCATATTAATCTTATTTTTTTATGTAATGTTTGACTTGGGTGGATTAATCATTAATGGCTGCACTTTTGAAATGGTTAGAACTTCTTCATGTCTTTACCCAGGAAACCCATTCATTAATGATAAAAAATAGGAGTATTAATGACAAAAATAGTGATCACAAGTTGCAGTATAAATATTTGTTGAAAGTAGAACCTTGAGAATGGTGTACACCTATAGATGCGTGTAGTAATAAAAATAATCTAAAAAGAAATCCATATGAAAAATCATATTCAAATTGAGATCTACTTGCAGCATTAGAAATTTATTGTGCTTGACCTACTAGAGGAGATGTCCACTCTATCAAATATAGTAAGATAGCCACTCAATTGAATTTAATAATGTAGACAATGCCTTTACAAACCTGTGCTTCCTCCTAGTAAGAAATGTTATTTTAGAATTTCCTCCAATAACGCCAATACATTTCCAGTGGAATGAATCCATGAACAGGGAACATAATATCTACAATTTAAGATTTTTGTGAGAATAAGCAATAAAATGCTCGTCTATTCTAAACTTATAAAGAGCAGACATCCATATTCGAATAAATCTGTTAGAGAGCAGACATCTTGAGTCACATCATAAACAATCTAGCCTTTATAAGTCACACAAAATGTTGAAGAAAAGACACACAAGCCTACCAAGTCTTTTAAGATCTGTAGAGCGCAGATCAAAACCTACAATCTTAACTCCACGACTCATCCAGAGATTGTGCAAAACAGGTCCAACAAAAAGCATAACACAAGATGTAAGAAACTAAAGCACACTACAATAATGATCAAGGAACAAATTATTATGACTGTAGCACTATGGAAGGCATGTACACAAAATATGGCAAGCAAACATTTTGACATAATTCCTTAATCAAATGTCATCTCATGGAACACAATAGTTGCAGGATATGCACAAAATGGATTCATTGAAAAGTCTTTAGTAATTTTTAGGAAAATACAACTGTTAGGTGTAAATCTAATATTTGCACATACCTCAAGTTGTATGCATTACACTTACCTCGTAGTATAACATATTTCGAAACAAGAAAGAAAATGGGTACAAAGAATTCTAGTAATGCTCAACATACACGATCTTAGGAGCCTTTGGGAGGTCTTGCCTGCATTTTTTTCATCTTCATGCTTCTAAAGAATTATTTGGAGCTTGTGAGCCAAATCAGGCAATTGAATATGATTCAATAAACCTTTTAATCTCTTGATTTTGTCATTAAGCTCACCAGCTGTTAGGCTTGTCAAGTTGTGGTCCCTGTCACCATCTATAACCTCATCTTTGCATTCTTCAAGCCACCCAGAGTTCAAATGGATCCCCAAACACAATTTGTAAATGAAAAAAATATCTTTAAATGAATAGCAACATACAAAAAAGACTCATAGAACAGTGGTCTCATGGAATGTCATCGTTGTAAGACATGCATAGAATGTGCTTATATTTTAAGTAATTTGTAGATATGAAGCCAAATTCCACAAGATTAAGTATAGAGATAGTTTGTTAGATGTTAATAGTTGGAAGAGAATTAGATAATCTACACTAGCTATGGATATGAAACATGAATTCAGCTAAGATAAAAGAAGAAAGGAATTCAGATAAGTAATTTTATGTTATGGTCTTCTATTCTATTTTTAGACTCTCATGTGCTTAGATATGTTGTTTGGAAAGAAAAAAAAGTGTAATGTTGACATTACCAGTTCTAAATGGTGGATAATGTTTCGTGGGTTGCTTACAAACTGATTTTCCTGAGTAACAATAAAGTAGCACTCAAATCTTTCAACAAGGCCATTGTTTGACTCAACTTGTAATCTTCAAATCTTAGAGGTCAAATATTTCTATATTGTTCTCATAAATAAAGCATTTTCCCATGGACTCTCTACCTATGCCAAAATATAAGCACAAAGAGGGCGTGTGAACTGCTTAACAGAATTCCTAAAAGAGATGTTAAGACAATAAGCATAAACATCATTCCAATATTCGCTGATGTGTTAAAAAAAAAACCCTTTTGAGGAAGCAGATAATAAGATGATGTGTGAATAGTTAAGTGAACATATCAAGAAAAGTTATGAAATCAATTCCAATGAATAAGCGAAATATCCAACTGTGTGGAGAGACTTTTCATACAAGTTGGTAAGGATTTGGTAGATTTACCAAAGAGAAATAGATACACCAATTTATTGTGCACCTTATGCTTTCTGAATATATGAAAACCTTGCATTAACTTGAAAATCATTAGCATCCCCTCATGAGGAAGCAAAATAAATACATCATTGCCCTCCTTCTAGCACCATTATTTGGATGTCCCATAATGGATTGGTGCTTCTATGGAAAGAAGCCCTTTCCCAATCCTTTGCTAAGCTTGATGTTAAGATGCTATGAAGATGGAGTGGATGGGAAAAATCAATTATCAATTTAAGAGAGTGACTTTGTAAGAGATTGTGGAGGATTTGAACAATATAGGGGACCTCTATTTATGGCCAAAAGTGATAAAATAATTCCAAACATGGAGGATGTGGGACTAAAGATAAGCCAATGAAAAGAGGCCACTTGTCAACTTGTAATAGGTTGGAGGATGAGCACATTTTGGTCAATTGATGTTCCAAATATTTTAAAATTGTGAATTAAATGTTGAGTGGGGGACATGAAAGAGACATGTAAGTTTAAAATTGTGAAAATATTGAGTGGGGGACATGAAATAGACATGTAAGACTTTCAAATTTAAAATTGTGAAAATGTTGAGCGGGGGACATGTAAGAATTATTAAATTCCTTGTTGGATGTACATTTCAACTTTCCTTTTGAATTCAAACTTGAGGGAATATTCCTCAAAGATGCCATGTTTAAAGAAAAAAAGGATTTTAATAAATCAATAAATTGATTTATTGGTGCAAGTGGGAAAAGTTAGAGGATTTGACATGCATTAGATTAGATGAATTAGGATTAGATTAACTTACATGGTGATTAGATGTTATTGAACAATTTGACTTGATTTAGGGACTTAAATAAAATCAAAGGGAGATGAAAGGTGATAAAGATTTAGTTAAATAAATATTTGATTTATTTAGCTAAGGGGGATAATGATAGGATCAAATTAAATAAAGTTAATTTATTTAATTTTAAATGGACAATCTTTAGAGATTAAGTCAATTAAACTTGGTTTGTTTAATTGATGGGCGAATATGCTTAGTTAGATATGTATGATGTCAATTTTGTGTGTCTATAGGTATGATATCTAATCTGCCTAAATATACACCTGGGTGATCCCACAATATTGGTTTACAATTTTTGGCCAAACTAGACACTGAAATTATTTTTTTAAACTAAATCTTCACATTTGGGCACCTATAGCGGCTAAACCATGAAGAATTTGGAGATGATAAAAACTAGAGTCTTGTCACATTTTTTCTTTAGATTCTAAAAAAAAAAATTCAACTTTTTGGAATCAAATAACACTTCTTTTTCCATCTCCACGAAAACTAGTTTTTTTTTAAATAACATTTTTAAAAAGATGCACACCTGATATAGCATAATTTTTTTTTTTTTCCAGGGATAAAATTCTAATTCTTTCAAATTTAGGGTTTGTAACTCTAATATGTAGTCCTTCCACTTGGTTAGACATTTTTTTTTATTTAATATTTTTCTTTAATCAAGTTTCAAAGTCAAACCAATTACATTCGCATATAGTGCAGCCGTGATAATGCATAACTTTTTTGTGTTATATCAAAATTCAATTTATTTTTTGTGTGATCAATTTCAAATATATTTTTTTTTTGATAATCTTCTATTTTTCCACTTGTATGCAGAACATAGACCTTCATTTTCAATGAAAAACCTATGTTTAACAAAACTAAAAAAATAAATACATAATAAAACCAAAAAAAAATAAAATTATATTCGTTGGATGGCTCATTCTAAGGACTACCTGATTAAAGTTGTTTTTGTGAATATTCCTCCATTTTCATCCACAACCCGAGCTCCAAAGTACCAAAATTCAGGTTTTTTTTGTGTCTCGGGGAGGGGATGAGGAATAAAAGGGGTTCGGGAAAACCCCTAGGGGTTCGCTCAAACCCAGGTTCATTTGAATCCCTCTTCTATAAGGGGTTTTGATGGATTTTTTTGGCGGGAAAGTGTTAGGAGAGTTCACCCAAATCTAGGTTCTAGCGAACCCCTAATGGGTTTAGTCGAATCAATAGGTTCATACAAACCCCTAAAATCAATTTGTTTGCCATGTATTTATTTTTTATGAGTTTTCCTTCCTCACTTAAATTGTAAACCACTATTGTGGCTTGAACCACCCGTGGATATGTTTCATGTGCTTTCTTAGGTTAAAGTAATTGTACCTTTATTAGAAATTATGAGAATAAATTAACACAGAGAAAAAGCAATAGCCTTGATTACAGATGTTGTTGGTAATAAGACTGAGCAAGGAACTAGAAAAGAGGAAAAGGATAAAGAGAAAGAAAAGGAAGTGGAGGGAATTGTGTCACAAATTCCCCCTGTGTATTTAGGAAATTCCATTAACATGTTCTTTGAAAATATAACTCCCTTTTTCTTAAGTGTGGATATAAATGGGAAAGCCTTAAGGAATTGTATGATAAATTTAGGGGAATCAAATAATGTAATGCTAGTCAAAATAATGGAGGCATTGGGCTTAATAGTAGATACTGCTCAAGGTAGATGCTATGCTATGGATTCAAGGGAAGTTCCAGTTATTGGAACTATCAAAGCATTTCCCTATAAATTGAATCAGTACCCTAACAAGGATTTAGTCATGACAGTATTAGTCACAGACATCCTACCTCATTTTGGGATACTTTTGTCAAGAAAATGGAGTGCATCAATGGGGGCTAACATGCAATGTGATTTTTTATTTGCTACTTTCTCCATTGATGGTAAAGATATCAAAATTGAAAGGGAATCAAAAGTACCTCATATGACTGAGCATAGCTTGATTGGAAACATGATATGTTTAATTGACAGTGGTATAGATGAGTTCAGGGTTGAGAAATTCCCTAACAATTGTGATAAGCCTACTGCATTGATTGACATAGAAATAAAATAATTTTTCAGAATCTGATGATTTGTGGACTATGTATTTTGATGGCATAAGTTCAAAGGAAGGCTCTGGTGCAGGTATTTTGTTACGATAACCAAATGGAAAGACATTCAGGTTCTCTTTCACTCTGTTATTTGAATGCACTAATAATGTGGCAGAGTATGAAGCCTTGTTATTGGGGTTGAGATTGGCTGGAAAACATGGGATCAGGAAGCTCAAGAAAATTGAGGATTATGAGCTTGTGGTATCCCAAGGTAGATCAAAGTATGTATCAAAGAACAAGAGGTTGAAATAGTATAGGAATGTTGTTTGGGATGAATTGGAGAGATTTGATGCTTTTGACATATGATAGATGGAGAGATGTCAAAATAAGGTGGAAAATTTATTAGCTAATATTGTAGTAAGACTAGATGATATATCTTATGCTAGAATTTCAAAGGTTGAGGTGCAAACTAGGCCATCTATTCCTGATAACATAAAAAATTGGAATTTTTTTGATAATGATGATGATATATTAAGATTTTTGAATTGTGTGGGAGAGTATGAAATTTAGGAAATTGACTTTGGAGCTTTTTTTGAAATGTTAATGGTAAGGCTACTATATTTGGAAATGAGGTCATCTAGTTAAAGAGAAACACAATTCCCAAGGGTCTAGTTGTACTAGAAAGAGTGTTTGATAATCAGGACAAGACAGAGGCTAATCACACTGCTTCCCATCCTGATGACTTGGAGGAGATAAATCTTGGAACAAAAGCATCCCCAAAAAAGGTGTATATTGGAAAGAAAATGTCATTGAAGGTGAGAAGGATGCTAATTGATCTATTAAGGAAACTTAGGCATGTGTTTGCATGGTCCTATGATGACCTTAAGGCATACAGGGAAGACATTTTCCAACATGAGATTCCTGTGTGTGATGATGCCAAGCCATTCAGACAAAAGCAGAGGCCTATCAATCCCATGTTAGCCCCCAAAATGCAAGAAGAATTGATGAAATTAAGGGATACAGGAATCATGAAGCCAATCAAACATTCATCCTGGGTGTCAAACTTAGTACCTATAAGGAAGAAAAATGGAGACATCATATTATGTGTAGATTTAAGAAATTTGAATGTGTCTTCATTAAAAGATAACTATACATTACCCAATATGGAAGCCATGTTGCAAAGGGTGATAGGCTATGAATTAATGTCTATGATGGATGGTTATTTTGGTTATAAATAGCTTATGGTCAAAGAGTCTAAGCAATTTAAAACAACTTTCACCACACCATGAGGAACATATGTTTATGTAAGAATTCCATTTGGTATAACAAATGTAGGGGCTACTTTCCAGAGAGCCATTGATGTTGCGTTCTTTTCATTAATTTGTTTTTTGTGATCTACCAAGATGACTTGAAAACATATTAAAAAAGGAAGAGGATCATTAGATCCTTGGAATATGGTATTTCTTTGAATCCAAAGAAATGTGTGTTCAAAGTACTAGAGGGAAAATTATTGGGACATATTGTTTCCAAGGATGGAGTAAAAATTGACCCAAAGAGGGTAATTGCAATTGATAAAGTCCCACAACCCAGAAATGTCAAAGGAATACAATCTTTCTTTGGAAAAATAAACTTCTTAAGGAAATTTGTGACAAATTTTGTTGAGATAGTTCACCCTATTTCCAAAATGCTCAAGAAAGGAGCCAAAGTTGAGTGGGATAAGGAGTCTGTACAAGTTTTCCAAGCCTTTAAACAAACAATAAAGAAGGCTCATGTGTTAAAAACCCTTGATTTTTCCAAACCTCTACAAATTTTCTCATTTGCTTCATTTCACACAATTGTAGTTGTGTTGTTACAAAAGAATGTAGAAGGTTTTGAACAGTCTATAGCCTTTTTCAGCAAATCTTTGCAAGCTACAAAACTTAAGTATGGTATAAATGAAAAACAGGCATATGCACTGGTGAAAGTAGTAAAGGATTTTAGGCCTTATTTGATGGGAGCTACTATAATTTCCTATGTTCCTAGCATTGTTGTTAAGGACATCTTCAAACAAAAAAAAGTGTCAGGAAGAAGGTGTAGATGGATAAATAGGATCCAGGAATTCAATACTGAGGTTCAGATTACTAAACTAGTAAGAGGACAAGGGTTGGACAAGCTTACGGCCCAAAGTAATCTAGAAGCAAATCAGGTGAATTTTCTAGAAGAAGAGAATAGATCACACATATGTGATATGGAGCATTCTGAGTGGTATAAAGATGTGATATATTATTTGCAAATAATGAAATGTCCTAAAAATTTAAGTGGGAATGAGAAAAGGACATTGAATTTACATGCTATCAAATATGTTATTGTTGATGGAAAGCTTTGGTGGAGAAATGGAGAAGGTGTCATGTTGAAGTGTGTTGTCCAAGATAAAGCAAAAGAACTTCTAAGTGAGATGCATGGTGGAGTTTGTGGAGGGCATTATATGGCTAAAACAACTGCACATAATATAATGAGGGCTAGATTTTGGTGGCCTACAATTTTTAAGGATGCACACCAACTATGACTTAGACATGTGACGCTTGTCAATGTTTCTCTAGGAAGTTAAATTTTTCTAGTAACTTGCCTCTAAAACCAGTTATAGTACAAGCTCTAATCCAGCAATGGGGAATTGATTTTGTAGGAGAGATAGCATGTAAATCTAGTGGAGGCCACTCATGGATATTGGTGGCTACTGATTATTTTACCAAGTGGGTGGAAGCAATTCCAACAAAGAAAGCTACTAGTAAAGTAGTAATTGACTTCTTGATGAGTAATATATTGACTAGATTTGGGTGTCCAGAAAGAATTGTATCAGATTATGCAATTTGTTTTAGATCTGAAGAATACATAGAATTTTGTGAGAAGCATGGCATCCAAATTTCTTATTCATCACCATCTCACCCACAAGGAAATGGATAGGTAGAATCAAGCAATAAAAGCTTGATGAAGATCATTAAATGAATCCTAGATCAGAATAAAAGGGCTTGGGATTCTAAGCTAAGATTAGCAATCTAGGCATATAGGGTAACTGTGAAGAAGGCAATAGGTTGTGCCCCATTTGACTTTGTTTATGGGATAAATGCCAGGTTGCCTCAAAATAACCTAATGGAAATGTATAAGTTTTTCTAGATGTATGACAATGAAATTGATGATGAGATTCAATTGAGAGTGGAAGCTCTTATAGAACTAGATGAAACCAGGAGGGAGGCATAAAAGAGAAATGAAAAGTTGAAGTTGCAAATAAAGAATTTGTATGACAAGATGGCAATTGCAAGAAGTTTCAAAAATGGAGATTTGGTTTTAATGTGGAATTCTAGACTGGAAGATAAAGGGAAAAATGGGAAATTCGATGCAATCTAGTTGGGTCCATTTTTTATTAATGGTAAGTGGGGTGAAGATTCTTACTTCCTCCAAGATGTGATAGGGGATATTCTTGAATTGCCAGTTCATGGACATTTCTTGAAGTATTCTTTTCCATGAACAGTAGTTTAGGTTTGTATAGTTTGTACATGGTTTGGGCTGTTTTGTCCGAACAATCCCTTTTTGGTTGTCTCTGCCTCTTGGTTTGCTCCACCTGAGATTCTGAATCCTCACTTCATTCCAGTGGAAAGAACATCCCCAACTGTTATGCGCCATCGTTTCATCTAGGTTAGGTCCTTTTTCTCTCAATTTTTTATCTCCTCTATGTGTTTTATTTTCCTAAGTTTAGGTTAGCCTCATGCTCAATTGTTTACCATCAGCCTAGTAATGTCCCCTTGTCTTTTTAATAGATGTTTTATTTTGCAGAGGGATGAAATTTGTACTACCATTGATCATTTACCTTCAAATATCAATAATTGCTTGCCATCTTGTGATTGAGAATTGTAGGATTACGACATCACGGGCAGGCGCCACGTGTCCCCTTTGGGGGATGAAGTTTACTTGACTTTTGATCAAATGTCATTTGATCTTAGCCCTTGCCTGCTATTTTCTAATTAGAAGGTGCTCACTTTTTAATTATCACGAAGTAGCGAGATTTTTCTACATGTACAAGGAGGGGCCTGAGGAAATTTTTGTGTGATATATTTTAAATGTTTCATTAACTCCAAAACAAAAAATTTAAAATGAAATATTTGATAAGGCCCAGGGAATTCATTAAAAATGAGCGAAAGCGCAGAAATTAGGGCAACTAGTCAATTCAAAGAAGATCTATGGTGGAGATTAGAAGTTGAGTCCAACTACATCCTAGCCATTCCCTACCATCCCATGATCCAAAGTTACAAGATCACAATATGAGGGGCGAGTGCCACGTGTTTCATCTGATGAAGCCAAAGAAATAAAAGGGTGGGTTACTAAAGTTCTCTTAAGGTGCACGTGCTTTGAATCGACGGAGATCTCATGATCTCAGTAGAAAATTTGCTCAATGGTTAATGATAATGCTGATGACTATTTTGAAAGAATAGGATCATCGATGATTAAGATCTATGGTTGCTCACCATCGCGTGATCCAAAGTTGTAGGATTGAGATATTGTACGAAATACCCACGTGGATTTCCTTCACAGCGTATGGTATGATGGGCCTTTGTTTGCCACATTGGAGATTGTGTCAGCTTGCTTGAAGGTGGATGTTCGATGATTTGATTCAACTCAAGGATCGATGGCTAGAATTTAAAGTCTGAGTCAAAGTATGGATGGAGTTGTTCGTGCAGCACGCGGGTGAGTTTTAATGGTGGGATGGACACTTACTAGCATATTCAATAAATACATCAGATGTTGTGGTTGCATTGGTTTCCAATTTTTCTTTAATGGCAGTCTCGACGTGGATTTCCAGTGGTCTTTATTGCTAGATCAACTTTTCTAGGTGTGTCAATTGGCTGGTGACATGTGTACTCTTTGGCCAAATGCTTGTTTGCTCCTTCATTCTCTATAAGAAAGATTTCAAGGCCAAAAAAGGAGAGAGGAAGTTAAACAAATTTTTTCAAGTCTAGGTGAAGTTGCAGAGCAACTTGTAAAGTTTGATGGTTTCAAGAAGGATACAATTTAGGTTTTGAGTGATTCTATTGCAGGTATTGAGTTCATGTGAATTTAATGTTGTATAACAGTACTAGCATTTGAGTTAAAAAGATAAATTCAATCTCATGTCTCTCCATTGTACTTGCATATTTGAACCTTGAATAAAATAACCAAGGGTTGTTTTATCCATCTCACTATTGCAGTGTGTGTGATCATTATTTTGGCTTTAATTCAAAGAATTAATTAAAATTCTTGAATGGGATTACAGGTGGATATGTACTATGTAAGGATTTGGTAAGTAGTATTGAGTTAGAATACATATTGATGAGATTGTAATGCAATGTCATCAAGGATTTCATATGTTATGTGTTAAATTTTTCATATACCCTTAGATGCTTATAAATTTGACTCCTGCCCAATGGATATATGGAACTATTCTAAGTTGTAATTACCCATATGATTCACTAGTTGTTTGTCTTTTCCTAGCACTTGCTACAAACTGCAAATCAATGACTATTTTATACTATCTTGTGTTGTAGTTATTTCATGCTCCAGGTAGTTGATATTATTGAGGAACAACCAATTTATTTTAGTATTATCTTACCATTTTGAGCTATTAAGTGAGATTATCTGCTATTGTTAATGTTGTTTATGATAACAGTGCAGAGGTTGTAAACACATTAAGGGATCACCCTCCCGGGTCTTGCAAAGCTTGAAGTGTAGGAGGATTCTTTAAGTCCTCTTCAGTTGGTCTAGGTCCTTCGAGCTGCCCTTGATTGGAATTGACACTTCCATAGGTAGATTAGAAGACAAACCTAGTTACAGTTTACTTAGTTCCTTGGAATCTTTCTAGAAGTCTTATATGTCATGTTAAGTTTACTTAGTTCCTAGGAATCTTTCTATAAGTCTTATATGTGATGTGATATTATTGTTTCATTTAATACTTGTTTTCTTTCTCATTTTATTTGATGAGTTAGACTCCACAAAACGTAGGATTAAGGAACTTCTCATTATCATGTTTAACCCTATATCTCACAATGGATATATAACCAAGGGCCTCTCATACATTACAGATGAATTATATTTGTATTGATGATAGCAATATAATTTATTCTTATCATATTGATATTGTTTCTTCCTACTTTTCATTTGGCCTCTAGATCTTGACTGGCTATCTCCATAGCCTACTCTTATATTATATATATATAGTTTGTAAAAATAGGTTCTTGGTTTTCTATACATGTCTAAAATTTTATTTGAATGTTATTCATTTATTAGTATAGCCAGGGTATCAAAAATATGTTAATTTATTTTTCTCATGCTTTGTAGTATTATGAATCTTGAGTTCAAGCGTTAATTTTCTAACCTTCTTTCTTACTTTGAATTTCTCAAAGGATAATGTGTATTTTTCAAGAGACTAAAAATTTTTGTAGTATCAAATTTGTACCAATGTGTATTATACATGATTATTTCACTTATCAAAATTTTTAATTCTCATTAATCTATTTTAAGGAACCTTTGTGTTTTAATATATGGAATATATGTGATAACTAAAGGATTTTAAACTATGTAGTATTATTGACTAGTGACTTATGATATATTTATATTGCATTCTAACAAATACATAATAGAGCTTATGTGAGTAGAATATTCTTAGTTTGATCATTTTTCTTGAATCAAATGTGTATAGTAGATAATTAATATTTATTCATTTATATGAATGTGGGATAATGAACTTAAATCAACCACCCATTTAGATCGCAAGATTAGTCTTCTAATTTAATTACGCACCACACTACTCTGAAGTTTAAAAATATATCATGCTTTCATTTTTTATTTTTTTAACCTATTTTACCAACTTGTATATCCTAATATAATTAAAATTTATAACATCACATGAAATCCAGTCTTTAAAAAAATAAAATAAAATTGCACTATATTTTTTGAGCTAATTATGTCGAAGGAATCTCTTTATTTGAGTTTCCTGAACTCAATTTGTCTACAAATGGTTGAAAAGAACTAATAGGCCCTACAAGGTAGTTAAGTGAATCTCAGTCATTCATCGTTTTTAGCTAATATTTTGACTATTTTTAGCTACTTTTAATGGCTTTCCTCGCCACTATTGGTTGTTGCTCCTCCAAACTCTTCCTTGCTGGTATTCACATTTCACTCATCCAATTTTGTGAGTTGTAGCTTGAAAATAAGGTTTTAGTGAGAGTTTTAGAGTATGTTTATTAAAATTACAATTACTTCCAAGATATTAATAATGTGCACACTTAATTTTTAATGTTATAGCATCCTTTACCCTACATAGTTAAGTATATATTAGCATAACTAATATATAATGTAAATTTTAAATTTTATGTAATAATTTTTTGTATAAATATATAATTATATTATTTATTATTAGTATATATTATATTCTTTAACAAAGCTATTATATATATTATAATTACTAATTAATAATTATTATATTCTGCAATACAAAATATTAAATATAAATAATAAATTATTATAATTAATAATTAATATATTTCTATATAGATCAAATTAAATTAATTTATTAAAAAATCTTATAGTTTAACTGATCTTTAGATAGATTAGTAAAAAGAAAACTATATGTATCTTAATATGTTAGAGTATGTAGTGAATATAATAGTTAATACATAAAATAAAATAAAAATATATATAAATATTATTATATAATAAAAATAAAAAATACAATTAATTATACTAATAATAATAATAATAATAATAATATAAACAATATCATTTTAAAAATGATTTACCAATTGACCTCATGTAGTACACAAATTTATGAATTTTTTTTTATATTTTTCCTTAATTGACCTTGTACACCTCTTCGACGTACCCATTGCATACCAAAATGTGATTGCTAGTTTATCATACAACTTAATAAATCTCTAAGTTATGTTTTGTAGAATAATGATATTTGCCATAGTCCAAAATGGGTTGTTAAGTCTTGAGTGAGCAAACCTATTTATTGAAGTTTAGTGACAAAATAATAAAAGTTTCTCAGGGATTTTTCAAAGGTTGCTTGTAAATTTTGTTATCTCCCTAAATATCCAATAAGCAAATTACTTCTGTTGGGTTACCGACCAAGGGAAATAGGTAAGCAATTTGCACCATTGCACAAAAAACAATGTAGTCGAGATATTTTCAAGAAGCAATTGAGAGATGCCTTTGATTTGGTCAATAAAAACGGAACCGCGTAAATAGTCTGACCATTTCTTTTTTGGTAAACGGGAACATTATATCCAAACCCGTGACTTCAAATGATAAAATGCCAGCTCCGACCTTGACTTTCAATCATAAAAATACATTCTTAGCCGCCTCAAAGTCAGTCAACGATAACAATTATCGCCAATATCTGACGTGTGCCACTAACTTCAGTGGAATGCGCAGATAATGCAGGACCTGCTCTCGACTTATATATGCGATACATTGTGCACATAATTTGCAAATCAAACCGACTGGCGGAAAGAAGATTTCAGCCATGGCGACATATACAAGGGTCTTAGTGTTAATGATAGCTACGCTGATATTTGTAGGAGAGATACAATTTAACTCAGCACAAAAGTGTGGGTGTGGGAAAGGACTGTGCTGCAGCAAATGGGGCTACTGCGGAACCACTCAAGCTTATTGTGGGGCCGGTTGTCAGCAGGGCCCATGTACTTCTAATCCTACGCCGTCCCCTTCTGTCCCTGCCCCCTCCGGATCCATTGAATCTATTATCACCCAGGACTTCTTTAACCGGGTCAAATCTGGAATTTCTGCTGCTTGCAATGGCAAGAACTTCTACACTTACGATGGCTTTATCAGCGCAGCTAAAGCTAGCAATTTCGCCGGCTTTGGCACCTCCGGAAGTCTTGACGTTCGCAAGAGAGAGCTTGCTGCTTTCTTTGCCAACGTCGCCCATGAGACTGGAAGTAAGAACAATCTGATTCCCCTTACTTGCATGTTACAGACATGATTTCTTCCTAATAGTGAAATCCTAATCTTTTTTATATGCAGACCTGTGCTATGTGGAAGAAATTGCGAAAGCCACCTATTGCCAGTCTTCCACACAATATCCTTGTGCGAGTGGAAAGCAATACTACGGACGGGGGCCTCTTCAGTTAACCTGGTGACCTTACTTCCCAATAATGCATTCTTAAACATTCTTAAATTATCGCATAAGCACTAATACAACTGTTGAATCATTTCTCAGGAACTACAACTACGGAGCAGCTGGAAAATATGTGGGACTCCCGCTGCTGAATAACCCAGATTTGGTTGCTCAGCAGCCAGACGTTGCGTTCAAGACTTCACTTTGGTTTTGGATGGTCCACAGCGACTGTCACTCCGCCATGACTTCCACCGGCGGAAAAGGATTTGCTGGTACGATCAGAGCCATCAATGGTGGAGAATGCGGGGGAGGGCGTCCATCGGCTGTGCAGAGTCGAGTGAGTTCGTATCAGAAATTCTGTGGATGGTTGGGTGTCGCCACCGGTCCCAACCTCTCTTGTTAGTATTCCTTACGCTTTGGGTATATAAATAAATAAAGGGTGTAGGCATAATAAGGGCACGAACAAGGTCGGTCACATGTAGCTACACCTATAATCCTCTGTAACCCAGAAACGTTTTTTCATGTTATTAAGATAATCGATGACTTATCTTATATGAGAATGGAAAGCAATTTCGTGGACGCTTCGAAGGCAATTTTAGTTATAGCAATGGTATGACTAAAGAGCGCCGTCTAAACGGCAACGTATCACACCTCTAAGCAGGAATGGAGTGCCCTTGATTAACAAGAATCAATTTTGAAAGAATTTTAATTTTCCTATACCGTAATTAAAATTTTGCTATGAATTTGTGCAAAGTATTACACATACAATTAGCCTAGATAAATGAGTTTCGATTATAAATAATAATGTTCCATCTGAAACAAATTTAAATATAATGTTTAGTTGGAGTTGTAGATGGAAAAATGATGTTTAAGATGTCAAGGATTGATTTATCATAATGTTATGATTTTAGATTTCACTCAGATGATTGTCTTTAAATCTACAAACGTGGAATTGACTTATGCAATTATATAATTGATCTAACATATAGACTTGAACTTATACCCACAAGAATGAATCATGACAAAACTACCTATTGAATTTTCTTTTTCTTAATCCTTTAAAATTTTAGTTTCAATAAGGATAGATGGTGTTTAGAAACATTTTTGGGGAATTTTATCAATCGTAAAGGTCATGTTATCCTTAGTTAAACTCCTCATTGACTAATTTAATGACATTAGAACAATGATCAAAGGCAGTAAGAAAGCATGCAATAGGGCTAAGATAATGTCACATGAAAAAAATGAAATATTGATCCCTCTTTGAGATCTTTCACTTAATATATTTAAATTTAACAACATAACTTATATTAATGTTCTAACATTCCTCTAATCATATTAACATGGTTTTGAATGAATAAATGAATATATTTAAATTTAACATGTAAATGCTGATTTTGGTTTTCCCTCACAATGCTTTGCTCCTCCTAGGGTTTTTCACCTAAAAGGACAAAGGAGATTGAAATGGGCCCCAAAATGCAAGGGTTTACACTCAAAGTCTATGTTCATGAAATGTATTATGCCTAATTAAGATGTCATAATTCTCTGATCTGAAATTGAAATGATCTAATGATGCAAAACTTAGAAAATGTAAAGTATTGGAAAACACAATGCGATATGCAGAAATGCCTAAAAGTGCAACTAAATGATGAAATAACAAAACAAAATGAAAGAGGAGAACCTGGAATCTGAAGCTTGATGTTCAAATATTTTTGAATCCTCGAAAATTGACTGAAAATGTTGACTAGGACACTTACACCAATTGGGGCGACTTAGTCCCAGTTTCAAAAAAAATTGCCAGAATGAGAATCTGCTAAATGGGTATCCAGAAATGTCAAAATCGATTTTTCAGGCCCAGAAATGGGACTAATTCACCACTACTGGTGACTTAGTTCTCCTACAAATTTTGAGGAATTTAGGACAGACTCTAGAAGTCTCAAGTCTACACTTTCTTTTTTGACAGGTGTCCGTACTTGATTCTATAGAAAACGGGGTAGAAAGCCTCTCCAAGCTTGAACTAGGGTTGTGTTGACTTGATTGACTTTGTAGACTTGTTGACCACCTTTCAAGACCTAATTGCTTGAGAAATCTGCATACAAAAGTCTGCAAACACACATGCAAAAGGGAAAAAAATGTTGAGGGTTAGAGAATAGGGGTTTTCCTTGGTCAAACCTCACTTTGGTAATCAAACCCTAAATAATTTAATGAAATGAATAGAGTATTATAAATAGATAACATGAAAATTTCATAAACTTACCACACCTTTGATGCTCAAAATCTAAAGATATGCAATGAAGTGTTCCAATAGAATGACTTGATAATGCTTGACTAAATGACGAATACTTGTGAATTGAGATAGAATATTGTAGGAGATTACTTCAATGAAATTAGGAGATATAAAAATGAGGAGAAAAGAAAATTGTTTATACCTGATTTTATTAAAATTTCTTGAAAGTACAAATCACAGGCCGACCTCAAGGGTTAGAGGACAAATTCCTGCTAGAATTTAAAAATTATTTTGAGTTTTGTGCCAAAAAGGACTAAGTTGCCCCTATTCGCGACTTAGTCCCACTTAAGCAAATTAAGTGGGTGTCAGGAATTTTGGGGAATTAAAAGTTTTCCAAAGGGAATGTTCTCAAAAACACACTTGAAAACGGCTGAGAAGTACATTAAGGGGTCAAATAAAGCATAAGAAAGGTGTAAATAGTGATATTAAGCCTAGAAAAGTGTGAGATCTTGTTACAATACTTTACAACACTTCAAAATAGGACTTCATAAGTGGTGAAAAAGCAATTTTTAGGTGAATTGTAATGAATAGAGACTATAAAAGCATAGAAATGTGTTACAACACTTCACAACTCCTTCACAAGACACCATAATTTTAATGCTTAGGATCTAATGTGAATGTTTAAGCCACATTACAACATTAAACCCAAGCAAAATCAAGCCAAAGTCCATTAGAAAGACTCAAGTGAGTGTAACAATGTCAACTATACATTTTTTGGTGACATGCAACTTATAGATAAATACAAATGTGCACTAGGTCAAGTCTTTGATTACATGTCAAATTTAAATTTTGAATTAGAAAAAATAATATTGAGATTTATAACTACAATAATCACCTAGGTCAAGTTTGAATCCACCAATGTAATATAGGTCAATGAGTAATATATCTAGGCATCAAGATCAACTTCTAAGGATGAGTGATGATGAGATTGTGATAGCATGATGTTATAATATAAATTCATTGAAGAATATGTAAATTGTAGATTAGAAATTATATGAAATTCATTTTAACTAGAGGATGTTGAATATAAGAAAAAATGGCATGGGTATGTAATTTTTCTCGTTGCATTTACCCCCACATTTATTTACATCCTAATTAACTAGGAAGATGGATGAAAGTATAAAATTAGTTAACATGGAAATTTAATGTTTGATAAACCCTAAAAAGTATATGTTTAGCATTAGAATTTGTCACCCTTGAAAATTTCACAATAGGTTTAGCTCCCCCCATGTGGTTGGACTCAATTGTGCTTTTGATCTATTTATTTTATGGTCATATTTATAAAATCATAGTTGAATTGGAGATTATGAATTAAATTTTATTTAATGACAATCAAAACCCCAAAACAGGTTTGGTCTAGGGTGCTAGTTCCCCTATCTAGCCTATTTTGGCCCCAATTCAAATATGTCAGTGTCAACATTATAGCATTGTGAAATTTGAATTTACTTGTCGATTATTCGTAATCAATTTGCATGAGATTAAAGAATTGCATATAAATACAAGTTTTTTTACCATTTGAAAGGAAAAAAAAAAACTAAGGCAAATGAGATCAGAATTGAGCATCTTAAAAAGAAATCAAGAGTAGAATTAGCAAAATTATTGTAGCATTATATAAATTAAGTATCATAATAGCAATGCATCAAGTTTTCATGTAAGTTTATTTATGTTTCATGTCCATTTTTTTGTGATCATTAACACTTTCAATACTTCAAATCAAGCATCCAATTCTCAATGAAGGTGATGAGTATAATATCTTCATCCCATCAAGGAATATAGATTTGAATGGTAAGTTGTAGCTATTATCATTTTATCACTCATTTATCCAAAAGCCTTTTCTTGACTGAGGGTAAGATCTCCTTTTATATTATCATAGCCATTATGGTGGTAGAAATACCTAAACAAGGATTGACTTAGGCAAGCCCCTATATAACACAACCCTTTCTCCTATTTCTTGTGTGTAGGTTATAGATATGAAGGAAAATTGTGAGAGGATTGAAGACCTAATTTCTCAATCAAGCATTCAAGTCCTATAAGTCAAAAAATTAGGGAAGGTGAAATTTATTAGTGATAGATGAAGTTTCAACAATAATTCCAAAAGGGAAGAGCCTATAGACAGTGAACAATTGAGATGTAAATTCTAGTTTTGATTGTTTGCACTTTAAGGTCTAGGGCACCACTACCACTATCCAACCAAATAAAGGTCAAATTTATATTCTAGGTTCTTCTATGTTTTCACTCTATGATTCTGAAACTATTTTCTAGTTTTATGTTCTATTTTTTCCTAAAATCATAATAGTTTGCTACATTTTCATAGTTTCCCTAGGTGAATCTTTACATTACCAAATTAAGTAAATTTATAGTCAGTTGATAAATATCAAATCATCCTCACAAGACAAAACCAAAACCCTAATCCACCATTATATCTCTTCCATTAAGGTTACTAGTCAAGTGGGTGTTTGAGATAATTTTTGTTCCTTCCATTGTGATATATTAGGGGTGGCTTAGACTCTAAATCTCTTTTTCCCACATCATAATATGGATATCTTAAAATTTAATAGATTATTCTTGATTTCCCCATATAGTGAGTATTACATTGAAAATCTACAAAATAGAAAAGAGCATGCAATGAGTGGCATCTACTACATTTTAAACATATGCACTAATTACAAATTGTTGGGAAAAACCTATCTTAAAAATAATTAAAGAGGAGAAGAGTAAGAGATTTCATCTAATACAAAATATGGAAAATATCCAACTAAGTTAAGATTAAAAAGGATTAAATAACAAAATAAGACATGTTCAGAATCCAAATGTATAAAACATGGTCATACTCTATAGATAGTTGACATTAAGGAATTTACATATGTAGAAGCATATTTGTTTTTATGGAAATTATGATAGTGAATATTATTGTATTAGGATAAAATGATCATACTACCATAAATGTACCACTTAAATTAAACTCATCAACAAATGTGAGTAATATGTATGTTGTCCCACAATTTGTTGCATACAAATCGCAAGGAGTTGGAGGTAACAAAAAAAAGTAGCATTTTCTAAAATATAATAAGCATGTAATAAATGTGAGTAATAACATCATAAAGATAATAGAAATTTTCATGGCATGCATATGTATGGATAATATTTATTAATAATCAAATAAAATATATAAATATCTAAGCATGTCAGCACATAAGATAAAGCAAAATGAGATGCAATTAACATTATATTAAGGTTAATACAGGAAATGACCTGCGTAGATTAATCATTTAAGTATACTAATGACATGTCATTTAACATACAAACAATGTCAATGAAATCATGTAATTTAAAATGATATAAATTAATATAAGTGTTATTTCACATGAGAAACGCTAAGAAATAAGTTCAATTATAGTGAGAGATATGCCAACTAATTTAATAAATAATCACCCTCAATTATTATCTCTATCTCCCCTCTTACTATACAATAATAGGTTTCTATGCTATATTGATAGTTATTTCAGTCATCATCATATGGTTTGAATGAATATATGCTACTTTGTTCCATGTGGACAGTGGAGGTAAATTGGTAGAAACTGCATGGATTACAATTGATTTGGATGACAACAATCCATATTCCATATGTGAGGAATATAAAGGGGTTGTTTTTGTCCCGAGAAGAATAACATATCCTATATGGAGGTAAAGAGGCATAAAGTAAGATGAAAATCACTGTGGGATTTTGGTGATTGCATATGATTACTCTTATATCTTTATTTATAAATGGACAATGAAATACAATGTTCTCAATAGTGTATAATATTTGTGGAGATAAGTTAATTGTATGTATTGTTATTCAAATCTAGAAATAATAGTTTTATGGTAGGGTCTCCATTGTTGTTGCACAATATATTTAATTTCATTATGGTGATGCTCTCTTCCTATATTTTTACTACCTTGATAGATTTCACTAAATAAAATTATAGTTTCATTTGAATTCTTCTTGTGATGTTCTCCATAAGTGATAAAAATTGAAATGGTATAAATAAAGTATGAAAAATAATAAGAATAAACACATAATCCAACTTCATGTAAAACTCATATTAAGATTTCTATAGTAAATTTCTCATTCACATATATGAATGCAACTAAAAAGCATAGCATTGTAGAATCTTGATAATAAATTTTGATAATGTAAGCTTATATTAGGACTTGATTGTTGAAAATAATGAGTGGACAATGTGTTTACATAATTTTAAAAACATCTAATTGAATATAAGGATAATATTGAAGATGAAGAGATAATCTAATTGATTGTGGATTCAACTCAAGAAAGTGGAGAAGACAACTCAATTGAAATTGGAAACTTGTCATTTTGATCTCCAACTAGGAGGATAATAATAAAATATTTAGTTTATTGAATTGATAAATGAGAAGAAAAGGTTTCTATTAGAGGATCAATTTTTTATTAGATAAAGTGAGAAAGGGCTTGAATGCATTACAAACCAGTCATAGAGGAAAAATAGAGAATTCTCACAAGGAATGAGACAATAGAAAACTATAAAAATCAAACACTTAGCAAATTATACAAAAAACCAAAGAAACACTCCCAAAGGAGAGAAAAAACTAGCTACCAGGAAGATAGTAAGATAGTAGCAAAACCAAACAAAGCTTTGGAATGGAGCATGGAAATAGAAAGAAAAGTCTTGAAAGGACCCAAAACTTTAAGAAAAGATAGTCAAAGTGGTTTGAACCAAAATTTCACAAAAGGTCTCAAAAGAGGGGTAGGGTTGGAATGTAATGTCCTTACCATTTTCAAATAATTTCTTTTAATCAATTGATTTTTTAATGATTTTCCTTTTTACCTTGTGAGGTTCTCATTTTTCCTCAATAGAATAGTCTAGTGATCTCTTATCCTACAAAGGGATTTGAGGATAACCCACACAAGTATTAATCTCTTTTATTCTCAACATTAGCTTGTTGAAAATCCATAATACTGAGAGCTGGGGTGAATTAGTATTCCATAAACCCATAGTAAAATCCAATTAAACATTATCACAATTATGACCGAATCAACAAAAGTAAACATAGAAACAAGTCAATGCAATCATACACATGAACACTAGGTTTTCTATGTGGAAAACCCAATGAGGGAAAAACCACGGTGAGGGATAACTCACAATATATTATATCTAGATATAAAATATTATAGGGCTCATTGCCAGGACTCACTATTCTTAAAAGGCTCACAACCTAAGTAAAAAAGATGGCCCACTACCAAGATACAATGATAGTGGCTCACTGCCAAAAGAATGAACTGATGGAATACACCTTCAATGTGCAAGGTTTAGTTCCACTGAAGCTCAAAATATCAAGTACTGCCTCACACAACAACCACTCAACAAATCTATATTGATCACAAGTGATAAATAATTTAGGCTCATATTTACACACACTCCTTGGTCCTCTTCGCATTTCATATTCACTGCTCATGTCTGTCTTCTTCCACCACTACTCGCCGAAACCACAACTCTTTCAGCGACACCATCGCACTTGGGAAGACATCTCCTTGAGCCCTAATCATCCGCTCAGAGTTTCTCTGAGCTCATTCTTATTCCCCGAGCTCGAGCCCCTTTTACTTCGACAAGACTCCATGTCGAGTCGATGAGACATTTTGTCGAGTTCAAGATCTTTCGGCGAGCTCATCTCACCTCGGTGAGATTCCATCCTATTGGCTAGAGGTCATAGCAATATCGTGCCATGTCGGCAAGACTCTTCATGGTTGGGGAGACCTTATGCCAAAAGTAAACCACTCTCCCCGTACTTAAAGCTGTTCCACTTTGGCAAGAGTCCACTGGGTCGGTGAGGCATCTTGCCAAAGCCACCCCACTATTGCTGAGACTTCCATTTGTTGGGAAGACTTCTCCCTGAACCCAAATCCTTTCACCGAGACCAGCAACCATTGGCGAGACCTTTCCTTGAAGACACTCCATTTCACTGAGACTCTTTGTAGTCGCCCAAACATCACACCGAAGGGAGAACCTTTCGGTGAGACCTTTACCATTTGGCTAGACTTCATGGCAAATACATATTTCTCCCCAAAGGCACAACCTATTGGTGAGACACTACTTAGTTGCTGGAACCTCATAGCGATGATACCTCTTTTTGTCGAGACCTCATTTTACTTTGGGGAGACTTTACTTGGTCAGCGAGACTTCAGCCTGACACTACCCCCCTTGTCACCGAGACATCACTCCAATCGGTGAGACACATAGAAACTCATTGCGACTGAAATGACTTGGCAACCCTTTGGATTTCAAATGAATAGAACCAAACTGTCAGTCGGCAAGACTCTATGCTGATATCATCCCATGTCAGTGAGACTAGCCTTCTTCGCCGAGACATCATAGCGAATATATCTTTCTCTTCGAAGACAAACCTTTTGAACAACTATCAGGGAGACTTTGCTTGGTTGACGAGACCTTTCGTTGAGCCTTCATCTTTCAATGAGACTTCACCCAGTAGACAAGACTTTTCTTCTTCGGCCAGACCTCATGCCAAACCTAAATCCTTCAGTAAGACACCCCATGTTAGCAAGACATTTCCCCGAGAGCACAAACCTATACTGAAGGCATCGTCCCTTTTCGCGAGACATCACTTAGTCACCGAGACTTCATAGCAACCCCAAATCCTTCACTGAGGCCATTTGATTTTGGCAAGAGTCCACCTTGTTGGTGAGACATCATGCTGATGTTACCCCTTGTTGCCAAGACCTCGCCTCTTTAGCTAGACATCATGCCGAAGGTATAATCTTTTGTTGAGACATTATGGGTTGAAAAGACCTTTCACTTAGCACAAATCCTTCAGTGATGCTAACCTTGTGTGCAATCGATCGGCGAGATATCTAAAAACCTTTGATGATTAAACTGTCTGGCCGACTGGGACACTTCAAAATAAATAGAACTACTGCTTGTCAGCAAGACATCTGGAATGTCTTGCTGACCCTCTTCATTAAGGAATTTCATACCAAATGTGATTAAGGTATGCCCTCCAACTGAGCTCCTTGAGAAATATCATCATGTGCATGATTTAATCCTACACTCAACAAAGGAAACCACCGTAAAGATCACACAAACAAAGGTTAATTAATCAAAATCATGATTAAATTGAATCCTAGATAAGAAAGGTGCCATTAAATCTCCAAATAAAATGATCATATCAGAGTTCGGGTTTTAGGTCCACCCACGGAATCCAAGCCAGGGAGGAATTTCAGAGAATTCTGAGCTAGGCGTATTCAGCAGAATAAACATGAAAATTCCTACTAGCAACTTAATCTGATCATTATCAATCAAGAAACAACATGTGAGATCTCAAAATAGCATAAATTAATCATAAAATGCATCATCATTTGTTAACAAGTCCTATTACTCCACATTTCTTCACATTCTATCAGGTTCCAGAAAAATCCACGTGGGACAGATTTCCATGAAGGAGGAGACATTCTGCAAGTTTTGGAAAAAAAAAGGAACAAAGGATTTTAGGAAAATCCAGAGGAGAAGGAACATCTGTGAAGAAGGTGAATCTCCAGAGGCTTGAGAATTTTGGGAAAATCTGGAGGAGAAGGAATATCAAGAAAATCCAGCCCACGCGGATTTCCACGAAGACCAAAAATCCCCAAACCACAACATTTAGCTAGAGTTTGAGCGAGATCCGAGAAAATCTGGATGAGGTGGAAAATCCCAAATTTTTCCCAGAACCTAAGGTTTTCAATGTGCAACTTGGGGAATCACTTAGGCAAGCAAGATAAACATTTAGGCTCATGCCAAAGTAAGATCAATCCTCAAAATTGAAGGGCCAAAACACCAAGAGTGAAAGAAAATAAGGGGGTCCCTGCTTCCAACGAGGCATGTGTGCGAAAATTGCACAACAGAGTCCAAGTAGGGATTTCTTTCAAAAAATTTAGAATTTTTTTGTTGATTTTTATGTTTTCTATGCTGTATGACCTAGATAATGGATGAAAATGATTTTTTTCAATACTTTTTAATGAAATTAAGTGCAAAAATGCAAGCTAAATGAGGTTTTCACTAATACAAGAATTAAAACCCTAGAATGCAAATTAACTAATGAAAAAACCTAATGCAATGTTAAATCTAGGATGTAAATGCACTCCAAATTAGAATTATGATGCTCTATATGCAAGTTCACCAAAATGAAAAGAAGAAAATGGTGTACTCTCTTTCGCTTCTAAGGTTTTAGACCTAAAAGGAGAGAAACAATTTTCTTACTCTTCACTCAAGAACAAATCCTTGACATTTCAATGCAAAAAAAGAGTGAAATATAGGAAAGGGACTATTCTAGGGATTGAATGATGTCTAATGAGAGGTTCACCACCAACTGTAAACTAGGAAAATAAAATAAATTGTAAAACATAGTGTGATATGCAAAATAGTCTAGAAAATGCCCTAGAAATGCAAATAAATAGAACATGAAAGAAAAAATGTAAATAGTGTGCACCTGGAAACCTTGAAGATACTACAAATAGCTCTGAAATTATGGAAATGTTGAATTTTTGATGAACTGGGACTTGTTTTCCAATCTAGGTGAATCAGTCCTAGATCATGGTTTATGCATGGGATTCTATTTCATAGAAATGGGTATCTGAATCTACAAATAGATCTAAAAAATAGCTATAGTGGGACTCATTCGCCATTCTTGGTGAATTAGTCTCGTTCCACTTTTTCAAAAATTGAAAGCTCTGATCTACACTTCAACACCTACCCTTTCCTTCAAACTTGAGTTCAAGATCCGAATATGTGAAAATAACTTGCAAAAAGAATTCAAGTTGATTTTCTAATGGGGGTTTTTCCTCAGTCAAACCACTATTTTGGTAATTAAACCTTGATTGAAATGAAAAGCACATGAACACCCTAACCTTAAGTGTGTCTAAGACTAAGAAATCTAAAAGATGATGCAATCCTATTCTAATGTGTGAGGATATGATGTAATAATGGAAATGAAAAGATGAATAACTCACTTGTGATGATCTCTAATCACCCTAAATGAGCTCTAATGATGCTTATAGCTTCCTTAGGCTAAATGTAGAGTGACAATGGAAGATGGAATCACTCAGTAAACAAGTCTTTAGGCTTGGCTTGATGGCTAGTTGCACCTCCCACACCTAGAATCCATCATGATTCACCATAGGCATCCATAATCAACCCTTGAAAATGCTAGATATTTATTGAAAGTAAGCTTGAAGACATATAAAAATACTTTAATGCTGCTTCAATGCTTCAACTTTACTTTCTTTTGGAATTGGAATGCTCTTGTGAAAGCTTGCTTGAAGATTCTTGATGCTTGATACTTTAAAAATAATTTCTCAAATTTCTTAGAGATGATGAAAATGACTTAGAAACTTACTTTTATATGCATCAACACCTAATTGACCATTATTTACATCTCAATGGCCAATAGTCACCAAAAACTTGAATTAAATTGATGAATTTCTACTCAAATTTTGAAAAGACCCCAAATGGGACTCATTTCCCACACTTGGTGAATGGGTCCCACCTAAGGGGACTCATTTTCCCAAGGTGGCTAATGAGTTCTACCTTAGCGTTTTGAGGTGATTTTTTTGGATTTTCATGGATTTCAGTGATTTAATATGTTTTCTGAGTGAAATGAGCATCAAGATCTAAAAATAATGGGTCTTAGGGGCCTATAAATGGTGATTTTAAAGGGAAATTAATGCAATGGTGCCAAAATAGGTCCAAATTAAGTGTGAAATTGCCTCTTTTTTCAAGAATGTGCAATTTTTTGCACTATAGTGTCTTGTAGCATGAAGGAACTTTGAAGATTAGGTTACAAGATTAAGAAAAGTTGTCGGAGTTGTTCTCTCATTTACAAGGTTGCTATCTTAACTAAGAAGTCACCTACATCCTCGAAATCAGAGTTTCAAATGTGGAAAAAAAGAGGAACAAAAAGAGAAGACATTGAAGATTGGATTCAGACTTTAAAGCTCCAAAAAACCCTAACTAGACTCACTCACCAGTTCTAACGAATAAGTCCCAATTTAGGTCAATTTTAAGATTTTTGTAATTTCGAATACCCTTTTTCTAGAAACCTAAATTCCTATATAGAAACCCAGATTTGGGACTAATTCGCCTAGACTAGTGAATGAGTCCTAGTAGGCCTAAATTTTAGGTTATTTAGCATTTCAAGCTTCCATTCAAGATCTCTTTGGTTTCCAAGTGCTCCTTTGCACTTTTCCAGTTTGTTGTTATGATTTATTTGCATTTATAGTCCATTTAGTGAATTTTTATGCATCATTGAGTTTAATCATTAGATCTTGCATTTCATACAATTTTCCAAGCCCTAGATTGGTGGTGAACCCCTCTTTAATCATTAAAAATACCCTAGGATAGTCCCTTAGTAGATCTCTTTCTCACATTAAATCATCATTTGAATGAGATCTCTAGGACATCCTTGAATGTGGAGCATAGAAAGCTTGTTTCCCTATGTCCTAAAATCCTTGGGGTGACAATTTTCTCTCTTACATATCTATTATTGGTGAGTGGAATTATAAAGCTACTCTTGTTTTACATACCTCACTTATTGGAAGATTTTTGGGCCATAGAAAATATTGATTATATTTATAGCTAGACATGTGAGGTTTGGGTTTCTTCTCGTCGATTGAGTGTGAAAGATTTGAAGAATGTGTTCCTTATTTTCTCCTTCAATTCCATTGAAGGTTTTTCTTGAGTTATTCAAGGTGGTCACTAGTTCCTTGTTAAGGCATTTGTTCATTTACAAACATGGTCTACTGGGTTTTATGCATCCAAAATTAACTTGGTCTCTATTTGGGTTTTTCTCCCATAGATCCCTTTGGAGTTCTAGGATGAAAGTATTATTCTTGGCATTGCTAAAGGCATTGGTTAATTTATTACTAGGTGATATCACAAAATATAGAATTTTTTTTCTTTAAGCTAGATTTTTTGTTTGCAAATTGGTGTTGGTTCTAAGCTACCCAATAGTATTAAGATGTGCTCCAAGCTTGGGGTCTTGGAGCATAAACTTCATTATGAGACCTCTCAATGGTACCAATTTCACACTATTAATATTTTTTCTTTATTGTGTCATGATCTTCATAAAAATATGAACTCAAATGGTTCTTAGCCCTAGGAGGAGCTATGTTGGAAGCTTTACAACATGAGCATGAAGTATGGATGGTTGTGTTGGTTGTTCCTATATTTTCATTGATGTCAACATGGTAATAACTAATATTGTAATAATTATATGGGAAGTTTGCTTGGCTTACCAAAATTTGTTCTCTGCTGGTAATACTCCTTTGTGATGGATTAGTGTGTTGGTATTTAAGTCCGAAACTCATCACAAGATCTGATATGACTCTAATCTCTTAACAATGTTTTCTTGACTTAGTCAAACAACTATATTCGAGATCTTGAGACTTCTTTTGCTATGAACAGAAAGTTATCTCTAATAGAGTTTAACTTTGTATCCTACTATTATTTTGTGTGTGGTATACTGTGTGGGAGACTTCACATTCTAGTAAAGTGAACATTCTTATGTTGTGGTATTGTTGATAGTCTCTTTATTGGTAGTATGATGGGAAATTATTGTGTTCTTAGATCCAAATGTGTTTTATTTGAGAATTTCTTGTTGGTTTGGAGAATTATGTTCTATTCTTTGCTAAATCAGTGAATGCAATATATTATGAATACTAATGGCCGACTTGGCATAGTGCACTACATGCATAAAATGTTTAAAACTTATATGTTGCCGACGAAGAAGGTTTTGATTATTTTATGTTCATCTAATTAGGACGACCTAATTGATGAATAAAATATGATTTTATATATAAGGTGTTTCTAGTATGATGAGAAGATTAGTAGTGGAAGAAGACACACATGAGTAGTGAATGTAAAATGAGAAGAGGATTGAGGAGTTGGTGAAGATTTGAGCCTAAATGTTTTATTAGTTATGATCAATATAGATTTTTTGGGAAACTGTTGTGTGAGGTAGTACTTGATATTTTGAGCTTCAGTGGAATTGAACCCTACACATTGAAGGTGTATTCCATCAGTTCATTCTTTTGGCAGTGAGCCACTATCATTGTATCTTGGCAGTGAGCCATATTTTGTACCAAGGTTGTGAGCCTTTTAAGGATAGTGAGTCCTAGCAATGAGTCTTGTAATATTTTATATCCAGATATAATATATTGTGATTCAACCCTCACTCTAGTTTTTCCATCATTTGGTTTTCCATGTAAAAATCTTGGTGTTCATGTGTATGTTTGGATTGACTTGTTTCTATGTTTACTCTTGCTGATTCATTTAGAATTATGATAATGTTTAAGTGGACTTTATTATGGGTTTATAGAATACTTATTCACCCACCCCCTCTCAGTATTCCAGATGTTGAACAATTGGTATTAGAGCTTGGTAACTCAGAAGAAGCCTAACAACTTGAGCAAAGTCTTAGAATTTGAATATGAGATTTTTTTTCCTTCAGAGGTAGTCTCTAATGAATTTTCAGAAGAAATGGATGTACTAAAGGAAAAGCTAATAAAAGAAAACGAGTACATTGAAAAGCTACAAAGTAAGAGTATGGAAGCATGCAATTGGTTGACTGAAGGAGAAGAAATCATCACTAGCTTGCTGAAACAATTGGATGAGAAGAAAAGAACTAAAGAATGTCTGGAAATTAAAATTCAAAAGAAGATGGATGAATGTAAAAAGTTTGAATTGGAAGCAGAAATCTTGAGATCTAATCTGAAAAGGGAAAGAATTTTGAAGAAAAATTTAAGATAAGTTCGACAATGCTTGAGGAGTTGATTACCTCTCAAAGACTGGAAATGGATAAGAGCAGTTTAGGGTTTGAGGAAGTTTAGTGTTCTAAAGTAAAGAAATTCACTGGAAAGAAGACACGGTACAAAAATATAGAAATCAAGGAATGAAGAAGCATTTTTGGAAAAATTCCTATCAAGTGATATGATTCTAAATTTTTTTATCCTTTAATGGTGTTTTCTATTCCTACAAGAAATCTCGTCATAACACGAAGGATTGTAGAAGGGTATGTGCAGGATCATCATGGAAAAAATAGGCCATTAAGTGGCAAAAAAATCAGAAAGATCAGAGTTAGGCAACTTGACGTAAAAATTTGAATAAGTTATCTATATTATTTCAAAAATATGTAAGAATAGAATCTATATCAAATTGAATGTAGTTTCTAAACTACTAGGTTTGTTTAAAAAAAAATCTATTTGGTGAAAATTTGAAATTTCAATGCAGAGTACTTAAATTTCAAGGAAAAAATAAGAAGTAGGTGTTTGTCTGACCATCCTTACCACAATAAAATGATAATATTTTAGATATAAGTATAGGACTCATGTCCTAATGTGATGCATATATTTTTTGTAATGTTTTTCCAAGTAAATAATTAATTGTGATTTTTATTGAAACTTTGAAAAAATATAAAAAATCGTATGTCGACCACCTTAACTTGGTCAAAACTTCATGAAATTCAAATTTTCTTTTCTTAATCCTATAGAATGTGAAGCATAGAATGTGATGCATGTTTTGGATTCAAAAAATGTGATACTTTTTGAAAGCTATAGATGTTTTTCAATCAACTTATCAATCAGGAATTTAGTCGTAATTCAAATAGAAAATGAATAATAATTACTTATTAAATTCAAAGTAAAGCATAATTTATATTGGTGGAAAGCTGAGAATATCCTTTAAAAACCCTTTCCATTTCATCAATTTCGGGTAAAAAACAGTCGTCAGCGACATACCCATCATATTGCCACTTTTATGCCCATCATGATCCTACACATACCCAAAAGTAATATGAATGATTCACTATCTAAGAGTAAGAAGAATGGATATGAAGATATTTTGTTAGATAAAAGGGAAAATGGAAAGAAGAATGTGTTTTTTGTAAGTGCAAAAAATTAGAACACGCTGGTAGTAATAGTGGAAGGAAGAAAAACATCTATCCGGCGAAGAAGAATGATATAACCTTTGATCTGGAAGAAGCAAGAAAGGAAATAGAAATGATTTGGAGAAAGGAATCATTAGTCTTATCTGTGCCAACCTCTGGTACAAATACTCCTATTGATTTCTAAATAAAAGTAGTGGCTAAGGGGGAGCAATCATCAGAAAATATAATAAACCCCCTCATCGGTACTTATGTCATATCATGATAGAGGTATACTTAATGCAGTAATAAGATTAATGTATTCTCTTAGTAACATGTGTGAGGAATGTTGTCTGCATAATTTGAAAGAATTGAGGTGTACACAATTTTCAAAGAAATCTACCTACAAGTTGAAACATTTATTACAAAATAATTTGGAATGAAATGAATAAGTTCAGAAAATTTTAAAAGCCTATGTATTTTAAGAGAAGCATGTGAAGGATGTTTAGAAGGGATCTCAGGGTTTCAAAATTTGAAGAAAATAATAGATAAATTTGAAGTGAGCTTCGAAAATAGGATATCTATACATTTCCTGTTGGAATTTTCAGAGGTATTCCTATTTGTGGAATCTTTCACTTTTATTGCTATGGATAATTCAAATATTGTGAATTATGTAGATAAAGCTAGGTTGAATAGATATATGTGGAATGTGTCAGAAAATTTTGTTGGTGCATTATCTTGCATCCATTTGAAAGTGTTTCCTACTAAAGATATCTATGCATTTTTTACAATAATATTGAAGAAATTTCATCTATTCAGTTGAACATGCTTTGGGAAAATGAATTGAAAGAGAACCATGATTCCTACAGAGCATTAGTTGAGAAAAATTTGGATGCTTGGAGGAAATTCCCCTTGTTTGAATTTGAGAAGAAGTATATTTGAATAGTGTTGAGCAGAATTCATGATGAATCTTTGTGGATTGATGAGGCACATTTGGTCACTAGAGAAGTAATTAGAGATGTAACTGGTTTATGTTTCCTTGGACCGGTTCCTAAACTAAAGGCTATGAATGAGGAAGAAATAATTGAGGTTACAGGTGTGAGTTCTAAAGGAAAAGAGATTGGTTTTCAAGAGATCGATTGTGGATCCGGTAATAAGGTATGCTAGTATGGTCATTGGTCATAAAGTGTGTATGCCTAACAATGAATCTATAGTTTCTACTATTACGGTGCATATTTCTATTTATATGGTAATAAGAGGTATGGAATATGACTTGTGTGAACTACTTCACATACATCTTTTGAAGAATTTGAAGGAGATCAAGAAGAGAAAAAAGAATACATTTTGGTATGGAAATTTGGTTGTTTGTCTACTCTTTTACTTTTTGAGAGATTTTACTGGTAATAGGAAGGTTAGAATGGTCAAATTTAGAGCCTATTGCCTATCAAATTAGGAAATTCATCATAAATATTGGTAGTTTGGATGCACACGAGTCTTCCCTTGCTACATTCTTTGGAACATTTCAAATGAGGATAAACAAATGTTGTGGATTAGAGTAAGTGTTGTGGAAATTTACTCAAGAAGTCTAAATTTTCTTATGTCTATATATTTATATCACATGGAAGCAGTTGAATCAAGGTTAGTGTCAGAGGCTGAAATTGATAAATATGCTAAAATTCTCTCAGAAAGCCCTATGCATCTTAATGAAGAATGTACCTCCAGTACCATGACTAGAAAAAAGAAGAAAAGGAAGAGTGTAGTGAAGAAAGAAGGTGTAGAAGAATGAAATCTTAAACATGAGCATGAAAGAATAAATATTCAAAGAGATTTGGAAGATTTGCAGAAGGTTATTCTTGGTGCTAATTTTGACTCATCTATTTTTGTTGTGGAGAATCTCCATGGTATGGTTAATTCTTTGAAGGTCTAAATCTCCAAACTTAAAATGCTTGTTGGAATCAGGTCTGATGAATTTTTTTTGGAAGATATCAAAGGAAAATGTGTGAATGCACATGACGGAGTAATGAAGGAATTGGAGAGCGCACAAGGTTTTGAAAAAGAGGCACATGAACTAAAGTAATATCAATAGCGCACCAAACACTCATACAAATACCACAAGAGGTGGGGTGGATGCAAATGCAATGTAATCTAGGAAAAATAAAATGCAAATAACAAAAATTCTATAAACTAAAATAGGAAGGAAGTAACATAAAATATAAATGCAGAAATTATTGTGAAAATGACAGAAATTGTTGTGCAAAAGGTGAAACTAGATTGATTCATCGAGGGTGGTGAATGAGTCCAAGGATAACTGTTTTTGTGATTTAAAAAAAAAAATAAAGTGATTTCGATGCTTTGCTGATGCAAAACTAGAATGCAGATGTTGAATTTGAGTTTTTGTAATGTTTTGAAGTGCAAAAATGAAATCTATATGAGATATTCACTAATGAAATTGTGTAAACCCTAGATGTAAAAACATGCAAAAGCTAATGCAATTAAGTCCTACAATGTAAATACAAATGTAAATAAAAAATATGGTGTTCAATACATGCAATTTCACCAAAATGAACTCTAGCTCAATTAGGGTTTTTCACCTAAAGGAAAAGAGATAGATCCCACACAAAATCTAGGTGGTTCACTCAAATTAATGTAAGTACAATTAATATATGCCTGAATGCAATGATAAATTACAAAAAAATGATAAAATGGATTGATTATTTGTGCAAAACCTAAGAAATAAGAAGTGTTTGAAAACATAGCGTGATATGCAAAAATGAACTAGAAACATGAACAAATGAAAATAATATTGGAAAAAAAAGGACCAACAACTGAGAGGGGGGGGGTGAATCAATTGTCACATAAATTCAACCTTTTCTTACTTAACTTAAATCTCAGATCTGATGAACGAGTACTTAATTGCAAGAAATTAACACATCAAAGAGACAAAGAACACCAAGATTTTTTACGTGGAAACCCTGTTAGGGGAAACAACATGGTGGATGTTGGTCCACAATATTATACTCTATTAAAAGTATAATAAAACATAATAAGAGGAATGCACATGCATTCAGGAACACTACCTAGAGCTCACTGGTCAACTACAAAAGGGGCTCCCTTCCCAAAAAAATAGGATGAAAAATATGAAGGGTATGAACTAAGAAAATAGCTTTTACACAAGCTTGATTATAGTTGCAATTAAACTCAACATTTCTTCATAGTTTGCACAATATTCTTCACACTCTACTCTTTAATCGAATGATATTCCCACATACACACATAGGAGCACACAAAGCACCTTCATGAATCACAACACCAATGAAACATTTGCACTTATATATGTGCTAGATGAAATTTCACCACAACTTAGTTGGCCAATAAAATAAAATATATTTGCAATGTTGGCCCAAATTTACAAATAAAATTTTAATGCGAATCCACTAAGGTCAGCCACAACATAGTGGGGACCCAAATTTAAAGTTCCAACACAAAAATACTTCAATTCATTTTAGCTCGGCGATCCACAACATGCTATCACCATCATTTCATCCAAGAATAATAAAACCAAAAATACGAAGAAAAAATATTCAACCACGAGCACACCCATCAATGTGGACATACCACAAAGACATAGATTGATCTAGAATCATCCAATACCACCAAGAAACAATAGAGAAGCATCCTCAACAACTAAGATCAATAGAATCACACAATCTTCATTCAGGAACACTGGCAGAGACCATAGAAACACTGTCAGACCACAACACATTCAAAATTTCATGCAAACCTCTTAAAATTATGGTAGATGATCTAGATATACTAAAAAATAAACCCTTTAATCCACACCAACTAATATTCAACGTACAGAACAAGACACCTTCAAGACTCCCATAGTTCCACTGGGAACCTAGAACACTTACTCTTACAATTTTCTCAATATCCTCGACATATACAACCTTTAGTACACCAAATGCTAATAGTGTTGACATCAATGACAACACATATAAGAAAAAAAACCATAGTATCCAACAATCTCCCCTTTGCAATTGATGGCAACACATGATGTGAAAAATACCATCAACCCAACATGCTTGCTTCTTAATTGCTTTTCTCCCACAAGGCTCTTCTTTTCAAAATATTTTTCACATTACACTTCTTCGCCTTTGACATCATTGGAAAAGGTAACAATGGCCTTCCCATATACAAGCTCTGAACCATATATCTACACATCTAACTACTCCACCTAAGTAGTAGCCATGAAAAAATCAATCTAGATCAGAATATAGCAATGAAGTTCATGGATTGATGCAAGCAAATGCATATTTTAGTTCTTATCAGGAGGGGTGATTACCCCTAAAATTCCTCTAAGATACTCAAAATTATCCTTTGGCAATGGTTTAGTAAATATATCTGCAATCTATTCTTTGGTAGGAACATACTCCAATTTGACTTCTTTCTCATTCACTTTCTCTGTCAAGAAATGATACTTGATTGATATATGTTTAGTCTTAGAGTGTAGCACTAGATTCCTTGAGATATTTATTGCACTTGAGTTGTCACAGTATATATCAATAGGCTCTTCATATTTCACCCTGATATCTCTCAACATCTGTCTCATCCAAATCACTTGAGTATAATTATTGGCAGCAACAATGTATTATGCTTCAGCAGTAGATAGAGAAATTGAGTTTTTCTTTTTACTTAACCAAGATACCAGCTTCTTTCCTAGGAAGAAAGCACCACAACTAGTACTTTTCCTTTCATCTACATCACCAACCCAATCCACATCAGTATATGCACACAAAGTGAGATCATCATCCTTTGGATACTAATGTCCAAAGTCAACTATTCCTTTCAGATATCTAGAGATTCTTTTGGAATAGCCTAAAATATAGCAACCATACATACAACATTCATAATTTCTAGTCCAGTTTGAGTCAAGTAGAGCAATCCACCAATCATTAACCTATATCTAGTTTGATTTTCCTTAGGAGAGTCATCGTTCTATGTCAACTTACATCCAATAACCATTGGGGTACCAACGAGTTTGGAGTCATCCATACCAAACTTCTTCAGTAGTTCTTTCACATATTTGGACTAAGATATGAAGATCCCCTTGTCCAACTTTGTAACTTGCAATCCCAGAAAGAACTTCATCTCTCCAATCATACTCATCTCAAATTCACTCTTCAGTTCATTAGAAAACTTCATACATAGATTATCATCTCCTCCAAAAATTATGTCATAAAAAAACTTCTATAATTAACTCCTTATCATTATGTAATTTGAAGTATAAGTTTCTATCAACAATACCTTTAGTGAATCCAAGCTTCAGTAGGTATTTGTCCAATCTAGCATACTAGGCTCTGGGGGCTTGCTTAAGTCCATATAGAGCTTTCTTCAACCTGTAAATCATATCTCCCTTGTCTGTTAGCTAAAATCCATCCAGCTATTCAATGTACACTTCTTCTTCTAGTTCCCCATTCAAAAATGTAGACTTTACATCCATTTGATAGAATTTATAGTTCTTGTGTGCAGCATAAGCAAGAAATAGTCTAACAGCTTCAATCCTAGCGACAAGGGAAAAGGTTTCTTCAAAATCAACACCTTCCATTTGAGAATACCCTTTACATACCAGTCTTGCTTTATTTTAGACCACTTCACCTTCTTCATTCAGCTTGTTTCTAGATACCCATTTAGTACCAATCACCTTTTTTTCTTTAGGTCTCGGAACCAGTGGCCATGTATCATTCTTTTCAATATGTGTCAACTCTTCCTTCATAGCTTCCAACCAGTGTTCATCTTGATAGGCTTCAGTGACATTTTTAGGTTCAATCTTGGAGATAAGACAATATTCTTCTACAATTTTTCTTCTAGTTTGTACTCCTTTATTCTTATCTCCTATGATTTTATTTTTAGAATGATTTAGCTTTACATACCTTGGAGTTTTGGGACATTCTTGAGCTTTTGATTCTTTTGATCTTTCTTCTACACTTGCACTTGTTTGTGCCTCCTAACTGACCTAATTTACCAGAAAAAATTGAGGTTACTTCACTAGAACAACTGGAACATATGGAACATATGGCACAACTTGAAGTTGATTCTGCATCTGAACATTCTTCCCTTGGCTTGTAATGTCTTCATTTGAATCATAACTATAATTTTTGGATGATTTAATAGAATCCTCATAAACTCTAACATTTTCACTTTCAACCATCTTTCTCATCCTTTTGTTATAGCACCGATAGGCCTTGCTTTTAGTGGAGTAACCTAGGAAGATTCCTTCATCACTTCTTGCATCAAATTTTCCTATATCATCATCTCTCCTTATATAACACTTGCTTGCAAAGATCTTAAAATACTTAACAGTAGGTTTGTGACCAAAACCATAACTCATAAGGAGTCTTACCAGAATTACCATTATCATTTACCCAGTTCAAATTATACACACCAGTGATTACCACTTCACTCTAGTACATCTAAGATACATTTCCTTCCATCATAATTTTTCTGGCTGCATCCAGATTTGTTCTATTCTTTCTCTCTACAACTCCATTCTATTGAGGGGTTCGAGGAGCAGATAACTATCTTTTAATTACATGCTCTTCACAATAAGAGTTGAACTCCTTGGAAATGAACTCACCACCTCTGTCAGATCTCAAGCACTTAATTTTCATACCTTTCTCATTTTCTACCATAGCCTTAAAACTTTTGAACTTCTCCAATGCTTCACATTTTTCTCTTAAAAAGGAAACCAAAATCATTCTAGAGTAATAATTAGTAACCAAAATAAAATACCATTCTCCATGAATACTTTTGACTTTGGAGGGACCACAAAGCTTAGTATGTAGTAGCTCCAACAAATTATTTGAATGAAATTGTTTTCTCCTGAAAGATGCTCTAATTTGTTTACCCATCTAACATTCCTTGCAGATTACATTAGCAGGCTTCACTAACTTAAGCAGATCTCTTACTACTTGAGTAGAAATTATCTTGATAATATTGTCAAAGTTTACATGACACAACCTACTATGCCACAACCATCTTTCATCTACTTTAAGAGTAATTAAACAAATTCCACTAGCATTATTCAGATGAAAAATATTACCTTTTTTTTTTTTCCTATTGCAATCATATTCCCGGAACTCCCACGTATCTTGCATCTTCCATCTTTGAATTGAAGATCATATCCCTTATGAACCATTTGTCCAACACTCAACAAGTTGTTCACTTGCCTTCAATATAAAGGACATCATCAATTTTATCCTTATCACCAAGGAAAATAGATCCTCTACCACAAATCACACCAGCATTGTTATCTCCAAATATTACAACCCCACTGTCATACTTCTCTAGACTCACAAATTTTTTTTTATCGCCGGCCATATGATGTGAGCATCTACTGTGAATGACCCACTCATCTTTTTCTTCAACTTGAGATGCAAGAGCTTTTTCATCTTTAGTAGATTCAATAGCCATAGGATTATCTTCAATGGTAGCAATGAAATCCCATTCATCTTATTTTCCATTATCTTTATCAGACTCATCATCAGTCACTGCTTCTTTAGCAAAGTAGTATCTCTTTTGGAATCTAGACTTTTTAGGCTTAGATCAAGGAACTCTTTTAGGACATTTTGATGCAAAATGACCCATTTTACTGCATGAAAAACATTTAATAGGTAATACATCTTCATAATTACCTTTTCCTCTCCCTTCTTGCTTTGTAATTAGTGCTTCCAATTCTTCTACCTCTCTTTCTTTATCTTCAAGCTATTTCAATTCTTCAGCATACTTGGATATCTTTCTGGAACTCTCTCCCATACTATATCTTTGTTTGTTACTTCCAGATACTGCAGCCTTAAATGTAGATTCAATCTTTGGTGTAGATTCACCAAATTCACTTATTTCAAAAGTAGCAAGCTTCCCAATCATTGTGTCTCTTGTCATCTTTTTTACAGATATGAACTCTTCAATAGCACGAACCTTCATTTTTTAGGAGGAAGGCAAGGATCTAAGTAATTTAGCTACAATTTCATCCTCATCCATAGAACCACCAACAAATTTAATACCCATCACTATTCCATTCACTCTTTACATAAAGGAAGTGATATTTTGATCTTCACCCATCTTCAAATTCTCATACTTGCCTTTCAAGCTTTGTAGCTTAGCCATCTTCACCTATGCATCTCCTTCATACAAATTTTCTAGTTTCATCCAAATATCATGACTTGTTTGGAAACCCATCACATTAGCCATCTCTGAATCTATCAGAGCACTCACCAAAGCTTCAACAACCCTGGTATTACTTTTAGCATCTTTGATCTCATCTACAGAAGAGGGACCATTCTCAGGAATAGTATATGGATATTTTGTAATCTTCTAGTAGGCATCACCAATGCACTTTAGATGACATTGCATCCTAAATTTCTACATTGAATAGTTAGTGCAATCAAGTCTAGGACTGTCCTTCTTGAATGTTTCCATCCCATATCACCTCAAGCTTTTAGATTTCTTCAGAGGAACCTGCTCTGATACCAATTGTTGGAAAAACAAGGAAAAAAACCTGAGAGGGGTGGTGAATCAGTTGTCACATAAATTCAACCTTTTCTTACTTAACTTAACTTAAATCTCAGATCTGATGAACAAGCAATTAACACATTAGAGAGACAAAGAACACCAATAATTTTTATGTGGAAACCCTGTTAGAGGAAAAACCACAGTGGATGCTAGTCCACAAGATTATACTCTACTAAAAGTATAATGAAAAATAATAAGACAAATGCACATGCATTCAGGCTCACTGCTCAAATACAAAAGGGGTTCACTACCCAATAGAATAGGATTAAAAATCCGAAGGGTATGAACTGAGAAAATAGCTTTTGCACAAGCCTAATTACAGCTCCAATTAAGTTTAGCACTTCTTCACACTCTACTCTGCAATTGAATGATATTCACACATACACACATAGGAGCACACGAACCACCTTCAAAAATCACAACACCAATGAAATAATCACACTTATATATATACTACATGAAATTTCACCACAACTTCATCGCCCAAGAAAATAAAATATATTTTCAATGTCAACCCAAATTTACAAATAAAATTTTAATGCAAATCCACCGAGGTCAGCCATAGCATAGTGGGGACCCAAATTTAAAATTGCAACACAAAAATACTTCAATTCATTTCACCTCGATGATCCACAACATGCTACCACCTTCATGTCGGCCAAGAACATGAAAAACATAACATATGAAGAAAAAATCTTGGACCACGAGCACACCATTCGATGTGGATGTACCACAAAGATAGAGCATGATCTAGAAGCATAAAAGAACACCAAGAAATAACAGAGAAGCATCCACAACAACTGAGATCAATAGAGTCACACAATCTTCATTCAGGAACATTGACAGAGACTATAGAAACACTATCAGACCACAACACATTCTTCATGTGGACCACTGAAACTTTTGGTAGATGATCTAGATATACTCAACAATAAACCCTTTAATCCAGACTAGGGTAAGTGCACCAAGATGGTTCCCAAAAAGGGGGCTTAAGTGGCCACTTTTTTTCTGAAATTAGGAAATGTTGACCTTGGATGTGAAATTGAGGATAGTTACACTCAAAATTTTGAGATGGAACAAAAGCAAGGATCGAAGTGCTCCGAGTCTACTTTCTAAACTACTAATTTATTTTGAAAATGGTTGAGATTAAGGGGTTAAAAAGAGGGATGTACACAAATTGGTGTTGTTTTTGTCAAAAAAACATAACATAGCAACTCTTGTACGACCTGAGCACGGTGAACTTTTTTATAGTATTTTAAAAATCAATACCATCAAAAGTTAGCTAATAGCATCTAGTTGATGCACAAATTTTATGATAATTTTTTAATGAATATTTGATTTTTTACTAATTTTCTAAGTGGGCACTTCCTGAAAAGCAGAATTTTGGCCGTGCTCCACCTACAAATTTTGGAAAATAATTGATTTTGTTTTCTTTTTTTTAAAAAAATTTGTAGAATGGAGTCTAGTTTCTAAAAATGTAATTTATTTGAAATTTTGATGAATGGTTAATTTATAACAAAAAAAATGTCAAACACTGCTTTTTAGCAAAAAACATACATACAAACAAAAGAAATTATGGATGAAAAGCTTAACATTGTCAAAAAGTGAAAAAAATTACATCGTTGAATAGCGAAGAGAGAACTTAACATTACCCATGTGTTTGATTTTGTCGATATTGAACTAGATGCAATCTTGATGGTGAGCACAGACTCGATTATGTGAAAAATTGTACAATTTGTAAAAACACGTCTCTGGCCTTGTTGGGAATGCCCTCCAAGCCTTTGGGTTGGTATCCCAAGGCAAATAATTTCACTTTTTTCTTTGTTTTTAACGTGAAATAACATGAACGCATTATAACTCACTCGTGTTATAACGTGAACGCATTTTTAAATTTTTTTTGAAAAGTGGCCACAAAATTGGTACCCAACTTCATGCACCCACCCACCAACTAATATTCAACATACACAACAAGACACCTTCAAGACCTGCATAGTTCCACTAGGAACCTAGAACACTTTCTTTTACAATTTTCTCAATATCTTCGACATATACAACCTTTAGTACACTAAATACTAGTAGTATTGACATCAATGACAACCACATATCAGCAACACATCCACAACATGCAACAAATAGAACTTGATGAGACTAAATGGAGTACACCTGGAGGTAGAATGTTGATGTTGGAAGGTTTTGGAATGTTTCAGAATTCACTGTTGATGGCCACTGGGTCTCATTCGCTAGAGATGGCGAATCAGTCTAGGTTATGGTAAATTCTATTGAAACAGGTTTTGGAGTGTTGCAAACTAAAATATGAAGAAATCACATTTTCTAGCCTAGTAGTGGGACTCATTTTCCACTAGTGGTGAATCAGTCCACCTACAAAAATCTGTAAATTCTAAAGTCAACTTTGTGGATCTAGATCTACACTTGTCTTCTTGTTGGGTAGACGGATCCAAATCTACAGAAAATGGGCTGAATGATGTCTCCAAGCTTGAATTAGGTATTTGTTGACTTGAATAGCTTTGATGACTTGTTGACCACTTTTCAACACCTATTTCTTTGACAATTTTTCCTACAAGACCTGCAAACACAGATGCAAAGAGGGGAAAATGGTTAAGGGTTAGAGTATAGGGATTTTCCTTGGTCAAATCCCACTTTGGTAATCAAACCCTTGATAAAGAAATGAAATGAAATAAGAAAGGAATGATGAAAAAATAACATGTCTTAACACACCAAACCCTTGTTGTTGAAGTCTGAAGATATTTCAATAGCTACTCCAAGATGTTTGATAATTGCTTGACTAAATGATGCTATGATGATTGAATGGATGAATGAGTGAACTAGGTGATTGGGCCTTTAAATGGATAGAAAAACACTTATTTATACACACTTATGCCCTAATTTCTTGAAAATAAAACATCACAAGCTGACCTAAGGTTTTAACAAATAAAACCCTAAAAGAAATTTGAATTTATTTTGAATTTTGTGCCAAGAGGGACTCATTCGCCACCCATGGTGAATGGGTCCCACTCAACACATGCAAGTGGTTGCCAGGGATTAAGTTGTATTTAATGATATTTGTTGGGTTTATATTCAAAAATAAACTTAATTAAGGTCTATAAGTGCATAAAGGGGCCAAATAAAGCATAAGAAAGGTGTAATTAATAGTGACAAGCCTAGAAAAGTGTGAAAGTTTGTTACAAGACTTTACAACACTTTAGAATCAAACTTGGTAAGGAATAAAAAGGGAATATTTAGATAAATTATAATAAGAAGAGTCTAGCAAAGTGTAGAAATGTGTTACAACACTTCACAACACCTTCACAATATATCATAAAGTCTTAATAATTTGAATATTCAAGACCAAATGTGAATTTATAAGTTACATTGCAACATTAAATCTAAGAAAAATAAGCCAAGTATCAAAGGAAAAAGACCTAAATGACCATGAAAATGTCCAAAGATCCATTTTTGTATTGTACAGTGAGCAACTGTGTGATAACTTAGTTGTTGTAATGTATAGTTACTAGCAAGTTGTTTTGAAAAGTTCAATATATGGCTAGGGGCTTTAGGAGTTTCACTAATTAAAGGATATCCAATTGTCAATTATGCATTCATAACCTTGATTGAGTTATCTACTTGTTCATGGCCTTCTATTGAGGGGGAATCTAATGCCAACTTAGCATCTTCATCTATGCCATCCATCTAATTGTCTATTAAAATAAATGTATCAATGATTTCACCCTTGTATGCCACAATATCTTCCCAATTAGAAGAAGTATTGTGGGATAAACAAATAATATTCTCATGACATTCAATGATTGGATCCTCTAATACCACGATACCTTCTTCACAAGTGGTCAAGGTATTAGGAGAAGAATAACTATTATTTTCATGGTTTTCCATTATTGCATTCTCTTGCACCAAATTTTTCTCACAAGTAGAGAAGATTTCTGGAAGTGAATGAAGATTTGGCAATGTGATATTAAGAAATGTGTCAATGATTTCATTTTCTAGTGATAAGATACTGTCACAATTAGGAGGGATATTATGATAATTATCATTAGTATCAACAATTGCATTTTTAAGAATGTTAGAAGCCATAGTGGATGATGTAGGTGAGATGAAG